>JAWPHD010012998.1:0-71686 GCA_037043455.1 Cyrtodaria siliqua
ATGAATAAAAAATTATAATTTGTTTGCAGATTGCAAAAGGAGTATACAGACGCGGTGTTTAATTGTATATATTACTTTCACGGAAGTGTAAACAAATGTCAAATATGCATTAGGAGACGACCTAAAAAGATAAAAAAAATTGTCTCAACACAGTGGGTCTCTTAACACAGTGGTTCTTAATATAGACGTTTTTTAATTTACTGAAAACCATGCAAATGAGAAATGAAACAATGATCTCTTAAAGTAGTTGTTTCTAAATAGAGGTGACCTCTTAAGTAGATTTGTCTGTAATATGCCTCGCAATTGCTTGATTACATAAAACAAATACAATTACTGTTTATTCTCTGATGATATTTTCAGTTGACAAAGTAGTATGTCAATAACAATATTACAACACTTGGTTATTACTTAAATAATATATTATAAATGAAATACAGGTTGATTCGAAAAACATATATTTGAGGCATACAGTTGGAATATATACTGAAAAGAAGAAAAAACGCAACTCGGGAAATTCCGCTATATATGGCATGTACAATATGCTGCTGTAATCGAAAGGTACATGGCTACCTTTCTTTCGGAAAAACAAGACTAAAACAACACATAACACAGCAAATAGTATTCCTTCAAAGATCCATTATTGTCAGAGTACGCGTTTGGCTCAACCATGCGAGCAAACTTAGGATGCACAATTTTGCAAACTCTTAACGTTTAAATACAGTACTAAATTGTTGAAAGATGGAACTTCAACATTGATGAATTTCTTGTTACAAAGAGTTCTGTGATTAAGACGTCTACAACATCACAGTTGTGTCCTTTCTCTAACTAACTGCAACTTTATTTTTTACAATAACATCTTGGGATTTCGTTGTAATATTATGTGGAATTAAGTAAGCAGTATATCCAATTTATAGTGGAAATCCGAGTCGCGTTTCGTTTTCGCTTCAGTATACGTATTTAAACTCGTATGATGCAATATTATTATATTGGGACACCTGCTTTGAATGAAAGCCTTCCAACTCATTCTATATTACAAACCAAGAAATTAAAGATAGGCTATAAACGTTCCAGAATCAAGTACTTCTGTTGATACATATGGCGTCGTTATATACATTTTCCAAATACATCTAAATACAATGGCGTTTATACAATTAAACAAAATTTACCATATATAAAGATTATCCAGTATTTCCTGTTCAACTCTAACTTTAGAGGATTTACTGTTGCGTTGTAATTCGTATACATTTCGCCAAGGAAGGCCAAATCTGCTGATATACTTTGACATGCATCTCTGGCTTCATAACAGTTAAGGGTTTGATTTACAACACAATAGTTCTTATTGTTGTATTGAATCCAGCTGTTGGTACAATTACAATGTGCACCTGAAATGAAAAGAAATTTGAAAAATATCAGAGTTAAACCATAATTCCCGTTAGTGAAATTCTAACAACAGTATTGGTATGCTGAGGTTCGCATGTTCATTTAATAACATTTGAATTTCATAATGTGGATTGTGTGATATAATATAAAAACAAGAGGCCCAAGAGGGCCTGTATCGCTCTACTGGCTATATGGAGTCTGTGGTGGGGAACACGACATCGATATGCGCAACTAGGCTTGGTACTGATCATTGGCTGGGTACTGATCATTCTGCCAAGTTTCACTGATATCCAGTCAGTGTTTCAGGAAAACTAGTCCGGATAAAGTTCGTGTAGAAGGGGCCATAAATCAAAAATCATTCAATCGGAACACGGGGATGATATGCTCAACTAGGCTTGGTATTGATCATCCATACCACGTTTTGCTAAAATCTATCCAGAGGTTCGGGAGAACTAGTCTGTACAAAGCTAGTGTATTAAAACATTTAAAAGGTCATAACTCTGTCAAAAATCATTGAACTGGAACACGGCGATGAAATGCGCAACTGGGTCTGGTACTGATCATCCCTAAAACGTTTCGCTGAAATCCGGCCATGAGTTCAGAAGAGAATACTCTCGATAGAGTTTGTATTTTAAAACCTTTAAAGGGACATAACTCTGCCAACAATCATTTAACCGGAACACGGTGATGATATGCACAGATAGGCATGGTGGTGGACCCTTTTCAGTTCGCCACTAAGCTTTCCTCTTTAATTGTACGATGACTGGACAGGCTGTGGACCCTATGATGACGCCTACATAAAGCCCATTAGGCCTTTATATGTTTGTCCGCGGTCTTGTCTTGTCGTGCCCTCAATGGTTTATTCTCTTGTTGCTCTGGCTTCTGCCAAGTCATCGAGTACCTTCATTGTGGCTTTCTAGGTTTTTTGTTTTTGTATTTATACATACACGAGCATCTAGGTGTTTTCCTTATATTGCCTTTTAACGCTGCCTTGTTGGTTAGAGAATATTTCATGGCGGGGATTTCTTTATTTACACTGTCCCGTTTAATTGGGATGACATTAGGGTAAGTGTGAGGATTGGTGCACCCTAGAACCTGGGTTAAACCCCCAGTGGCCTTTCTGGCCACTGACCGTTCCAAGGCGGAAGCCTTATTGTCAACCCTTTTGTGTTTGTGATGTCGTTTGCATTTTTTATTACTTTTGCCTTCTCGTTTGTCTGTTTGCGTGTTTGTTTTTGGTTTTGTGGTTGACTGTCGTCATTGAATACTACTTTCCCTGTCCGATTTTTATATCTTTCTCTTTTGTTACTGATCATTCATGAACAGTTTCGTTGAAATCCGACCTGGAGTTCAGGAGAACTAGTCTGGAGAAAGTTTGTGTACTAAAACCTTTACAGGGCCATAACTCTGCCAAAATCATTCAACCGGAACACGGTGCCGATATGCACAACTAGGCATGATGCTGATCATCCCTGTAAACTTTCGGTAATATCCGACCAAATGAAGGCCCTATCGTCTTAACGAGGCAAAATACAGCATTTTAACTAAATCAAGGGCTATAACTTTGGTATTCCTAATCCAATTTGGTTGGTTTTCGAAATTGTCTAAGCTTTTATTGATAATCGAAAGCTGGTAAAGTTTGGCAAAGATCGGATGAAAAATGAAACCCCTATCATCTTAACGAGGCAAAATCAGCCTTTTTTTTTAATAAATCAATGGCCATAACTCTGCCGTCTGGTATTATTATTCCGATCTCGCTTGTTGTTTGATGTTTCGATTTTGATATTAACAATCTATGAAGTTTGGTAAAGATCAAATAATACATGAAGGTGCTAAAGTGGTCACAAGGCAGATAATGGCATTTTTCAGAAAACAAGGGATGGTTTGAGAACTCTTCCGAGCTTTCATTGATATTAACAATCTTTGCAAGTTTGGTAAAGATCAAATAATAAATGAAGGTGCTAGAGTGGTCACAAGGAAGACAAGACCGCGGTCTGAGGGTTTCTCGCCCACTCCGGAAAACCGTATATGAAATAGTAGAAATATGTAAAAACAACAAAGTCGATGAAATATGAAAAGTAGGAGAAGGTGAATGGAATGAAGTTATCAGAAAAAGTTAACTGAGGTTAACTTTTCTAACCAAAGTGATGTTTAGGGAAAATAAGGCAAACTATGACCTTGACCTTGGTATATTTTGTCGTTCAGCGATGTCCACCAATGCCAACAATATATAATTTTATGAATAAATATCAAAGACATAAAGTGAGGCAATCACATAAAGTTAACTTAGGTTAAATTACCTAACCAAGGTTAAGTTTGGGGAAATAACACAATATATGACTTTGACAATGGTATTGTTCGTCATTCAGCGAAGTCCATCACTGCCAACAATACATATGACCAAGTATCAAAGACAAAAAGTGAGGCAATCACATAAAGTTAACAGAGGTTAAGTTACCAAACCAAGGTTAAGTTACCCAACAAAGGTTAAGTTAGGGGATGATATCGCAACATATGACATTGAGCTTGGTAATTTTAGTCGCTCAGTGATGTCCACTAAAGCCAACAATACATATGACCAATTATTGAGCAAAGAATTTTAAGTTATCAGAAAAAGTTAACTGAGGTTAACTTACCTAACTAAAGTGATGTTTAGGGAAAATAAAGCAAAATATGACCTTGACCTTGGTAATTTTTTGTCGTTCAGCGATGTCCACCAATGCCACCAATGCCAACAATACATATGACCAAGTATCAAAGACATAAAGTAAGGCAATCACACAAAGTTAACTGAGGTTAAGTTACCTAACCAAAGCTCAGTTACCACACCAAGGTTAAGTTTGCGGAAAAAAACGCAAAATATGACCTTGTAGTTTTTGGCGTTGAGTGATGTACACTAATGCCAACAATACATATGACCAAGTATCAAACAAAGACATTAAAGTTATCAGAAAAAGTTTACTGAGGTTAACTTACCTAACCAACATGATCTTTAGGGAAATAAGGCAAAAAATACCTTGACCTTGGTATTTTTTGTCGGTCAACGATGTGCACCAATGACAACAATACATATAACTAAGTATCAAAGACATAAAGTGAAGCAATCACATACAGTTATCTTAGGTTAAGTTACCTTACAAAGGTTAAGTTTGGGGAAAATAAGCAAAATATGACCTTGACCTTGGTAATTTGTGTCGTTCAGTGCAAACAATACATATGACCAAGTATCAAAAAAAATGAGGCAATCACAAACAGTTCACTATGGTTAACTTACCTAACCAAGGTTAAGTTATCTAACCAAGGTTAAGTTTTGGAAAAATAACGCAAAATATGACGTTGACCATGGTAATTGTGGCATTACATGATGTCCTTTGATCCAACAAAGTATCTGACAAAGTTTCAGAAAACATCGAGCAGCATTTGTTTAGATATAGTTGATTTAAAATGCACCCCTGCTGCCGCCGCCGGAAAAGTGACTGCTATGTCTCGATACCCACTATCGTGGGCGATACAAAAAACATTTTCCAGTAAAAAAGGGCCATAACTCCGGTATTTCTGATTCGATCTGGCTTGTTTTCAAAATTATCTGAGGTTTTATTGATATTAAAAATCTTTGCAAGTTTGGTAAAGATCAAATAATAATTGAAGGTGCTAGAGTGTTTACAATGCAGAATATGACATTTTTCAGCAAATCAAGGGCCATAATTCCGGTATTACTGATCCGATCTGGCTTTTTTTTTTTTTAATATTGAATCTTGATACATTACATGTTTAGTGGTCGGCTTATATGACAAGTTATTTACCATTTTACTTAACAGTGTGTATTATGGATAATCATAAAAGAAAACTATTTCACCAAGCTGCATTAATCTGTCTGGGAATAAATTCCAATTGATTTTACTGGCCTTTGTATTATTTGACTTCTGGCAGTATAAGGCAATGAATGTTTCCGAGAAAATGATTTCTTTGTGCGATGTAACTGAAAAAAAACCCGAAAATGGACACGTTGCATTTCATAACAACAATGTGGAATTCCCATAATCCAGACATGCACGTCAACAAATATGTCGCCTTCATGTATGATATAATTTTATGGATTATATCATATTTAGTCCAAATTGCTTCAAATTCTAACTTTTAAAAGAATTAGATTTGTTGTGCGTTTTCTTTCACCGTGACTATATGATAATCAGGCAATGCCTGTATGTGGATAGCAATATCATCAGAAACATAGTCACGCTAGCGTCCATTTCTATTATTTGAATTACCAACTAATATTATATCGCATTTAGTAAGCTTTGGAATAACAATAGTTCGTTAACTATCACCGTAATCGTTAGTGTCGACAAACCCGTGTCCACTCAGTAGAATTTAGTGCTTGAAATGGCACAAAGACAGAGAACAAGTTCAAAATGAAAAAGTTTGTGATTTAGTTTAATCCATATACGGAATTCTTTACATTTTATTGCCTTTTTTCCATTGTGTTATTCAACAATTCTTTTTTAAATATTCCTTTAACAACTCTTGAGAATCGTGTGCTTATTTCCTTTCTATCAGTTATTTTATTTTTATAATAAACAAAATCCTTCGGATTGAAAGCTGTGTACGTTTCAATTACAAAAGCAATATCATTTCTTTTCTAATACAGTTTTAAGATCCTTTAAGTATAAATCGTTAACCCGTTTTGCTATTTATCTTGTTATGTTAGGTCAAACAAGTCGAAAAAAGTAGTTTTAATATACGATATGAGTTCATTTCAGTTTAGGAATTAAACAGAAAACATACAAATAGAGTTGAATAGTTCAAATTCAAAATAAAATGCAAACAATTACCTACCAACCATAATCTGTAAAATCACAAGGATCCATCGGTATACTCTCATTATTGTCTTGTTCTCATTTATTATTAAATAAAGAGGAAATAAAACGAGTTAATTATATATCGAATATATCAATACATTTCTAAAAATGTAGGTTTTTATGTTTGATAATTAGTATAAAGATGTTTTGGTGACGATTGAGTTCAGAATGCAATAACACGATTTTAGTCAACACACGTTAACTATAACTCGATGACAACATTAAATGTAGCACTGTGAACAATGATTTCAGAAATATATAATGGTATTTGAGGAACGCGACACCAGCTCAACTACAATTATATTTACTTTTAAATTATTGAAAATGTTTTGGAAGAGTTTTAAAGTGATAAATCAAGACACTATGACAATATAAATATTAATAAGGAAGTGGTATCGTGAATTGGGATAGAACTATATGAATACTAATAAGGAAGTGGTATCGTGAATTGGACTAGAACTATTTCATTTTCTAGGCATGATGGTGTCGACATTGTTTATACAGAGAAGCTGGTCATACAATGGCACAAACAATATACTTTTATATTAAACCCGTGATATGACATTTAATACAACGAATATTGACAGTGGTGAAATTGTGATTCTAATTAAAACATGTTTGCTTTTAGAAACTGGCAGGTGAGCTTGCAATACTGATATTCAAACTTGGAGTAAGACTGAAGGTTATTTCCATAAGTTCGTGTCCGGGCTATAACGTCTTGATATATCATTCGATTCTAACATAGTATACAACATTGATCACCACCATTGTGTCGCTACCAACACCCAGTCTTTATCTACATAGTCAATGTCCCACTAAGACTTTGGAGGTACTATTTGATTCCAATTACATTGCACGTAAATGTTCACCACCATGAGATGATGTGTCGCCATTAACAGCCAGGCCCCAAATTCACGAACAAAATTAATTCCCATTTCAAGCTTAAGATCAAAACTTAAGCTATGTATTACGGCTAAAGCTGTTTATTACGGCTAAAGCTGTTTTTTATTAATGCTTTTCATAGGAAAACTTTCAGGACAGTTGTATTTTTTGTTTATCGCTATTTGTGTAAAGTCTCAAGTAATTCCAAGTCCATTAAGGGTGCCCTCTGGTGAATATCAGAACAGTAAGAATTTTTAATTTCCCTGTTTTTTATGAAGACTAACATATTACTAGTTAGTTTCTGGAAAAATAATGATGGGTCGGTGATATAACTTTTTCGCAAAATTAATCTTTAGTAATACACTCTCACAGTGTGGTTTTAAATTCTGAATCAGCTGAAAATTGTGTATGGCAACTTATATGTGTGTAGTGTGGTTTGCAGAACAGGTATCGATTTTCCGTCTTTTTTAATGTAATAGTTCATACTTTAGGACGAAAAATTAAGAGTCGTGGTATTTTTATCACCATCTGAACAATTATTACATCCCTTGTCATTACCCCACCCAGTTTACTATAAATTGCATTTTTAAATTTGTGATGAATCAATTTTTCATGATAAAGGAACAGTTAACTTTTTGAGATATTTTGTCTACAATATATATAAGACCTGAGTTTTAGAATGAAAAAATAAAAATTGGGGGTCGGTGTGCATATAAGAAAGATATTCAATAAAAACTGAGAAAAAAATGTGCTTTTTTAGATTTCGACGAGCTCTGACATATAACGGCATAGGTCTGTAACAAATAATAGGAACAATACTTTGTATGCTGTCTCTGTATATCCTAACACATGTCTTTGTAATAAAGTTTAAATTAAGTGAATATCTTAAACGGTTTTTGAGAAATACCATCTTTTGTACCCCTACCCCCCATTTTGGCTTATGTTAAAAATTGTCAATTTTGGGCACAAAATGTGAGGTAAAAAAAAATTCTAAAAAATGTTCATTTTTTTTGCACTAAAATATCCCTATTGGGCATGAGTTTGTTACTGTATAATTATTTTTTCCAGTTTTATTATAATTTTTGAAATATAACAAATGTAAATTTCCGGAAGTGCAAAAATCCAAAACCTCAGCAGTGGTCACCCTTAAGTATGATTTAAATGAACTAGTTTTGAGTTTGAGCATGAAATATGGTTTAAGTTTGTTTTGTGAATTTGGCGCTAGGTTCTTACCTACATGGTCAAGTTCAAAATGAGATTTGGCAGGTGCATTTAGTGCAACGAGGAGCTTATGCGTGTTCATGTTTCTCCGCTTTGAGCCAATGTGGCATCCTGTTGGCCGATTTTTTTTTTAATTTGATTTAGATAATAAAACGGTAGAAGACTTATAATTAGGTGAATTTGCTTGCTTGGCATATTTGCACCTTCGTCTTCGACCTGAATGCGGATAGAATAAAAATAGGTGAACATTCGCATTAATTTTGTCAAAATATCTAAAGAACGTGTCATTTTTAATCAAGCAATATATTATACAAAAGTATCACTCTTAAATGTTATATATTGAAACTATAACGCAAACAGGCATGTTCGAGAGATATTAGCTAAATATTGATTTTCTATTGTTATGTTACATGTAAAATACTATATGTATTTATAATTTACCATACAAGTCTTCCCGTGTGTAATTCAACCCGGATCGCCGCGGTGTAATGCGGGACGAGTTACGTTTTTGAGTAGTACACATACATGAGCCTACCTATAATATAATAGCTGTAAACAAGCACTTTTCTGACCTTACAGTCGTAAATGCTCGACAAAATCGCCGAATCAAAGGAGACTCCTGATGTGTTTAAACCACTAAGTCCATGTACCATTGAACAATACCAATTTCGATTTGTTCATCATACTCTTGATTTAAACAGTGTAATGGACGTGAAATCCTAAGGATACGAGTTTAGTCGGTTTGTTCTTGGGCTTTACATTTTCCCTTATCCTCGTCTGTCGGACGTAAAACAGGCCGTCCCATGTAACGGAGTCTATCCTCCGAGCACGTTAAATAACTACATGAATATATTTATTAGTATTAATAGGACAGGTTCCCAGATTCAAGTATCCTTCCGCTCTCGCTGGGGCGTCTCTAAATAACCTATACTGAAAAAAAAACGTTCTTAAGTTTCATGATTTTGCATTCCTAAAATGAAACGAACACATTTTCCAATTGAACCGCAATGCTGTCAGAAATGTTAATGTCTCTGATACACATTATATTGTTCGGCTGCCAATTATTTTCCTTATTACACTTGTAAGGCAGCTGGGAATTGAATTGAATTGGGGTTTTAAGGCGCACCAACACATTACAGGTTATATGGCGCCTAACAGGCATGAACATGCCAGGCTCATCTTCCATGTACATCGAGATAAAATATGGAAAATGGGCCTAGAACCTTCTCACCCTGAACTGCAGAGTTGCTGCAAATTCTATCGTTAAAACTCCATTTACGCTGGAGCCACGTTTATTGTTTTTCTGCCACTGCTCTTAGTGATGTGAGCGAGATGGCACCTGAAACAACGCAGGGGTCATGATGAAGACCTTTAATGAGCATGAACAAAATATGACAAAATGAATATGAATGGGGGGGTCCTACCCCTCTGCATGTGACGGTGTGTTTGCAGTGGTTGTATTCTACCCCGGCAACCACACGGGCAGCTGGGAACAGTGTATCAAAGTATTATACCTACAAGAAGATGTAAGGCAGCTGGGAACAGTGTTACAAAGTATTCTACCTACAAGAAGATGTAAGGCAGCTGGGAACAGTGTATCAAAGTATTCTACCTACAAGAAGATGTAAGGCAGCTGGGAACAGTGTATCAAAGTATTCTACCTACAAGGTGATGTAAGGCAGCTGGGAACAGTGTATCAAAATATTCTACCTAAAAAAAATATTTAAGGCAGCTGGGAACAGTTTATCACAGTATTCTACCTACAAGATGATGTAAGGCAGCTGGGAACAGTGTATCAAAATATTCTACCCAGCTGGGAACAGTGTATCAAAGTATTCTACCTATAAGATGATGTAAGGCAGCTGGGAACAGTATATCAAAGTATTCTACCTACAAGATGATTCAAAGAGAACCGCTGTAAACAAACTTCGATAATTCTATTGTAATATAGGTAGGGCAGCTTAACGTGTTTATGTTATAGCATTAATCTAAAAATATATTAGTGTATAGTTGGTTTGGCCCAGTGGATACGATAACAGACTTCCAAGTGATGTTTTTGCTGAATAGGGTCACGGGCTCGAGTCGTACGAATTTGTTTCAATTTTATTTTTTAAAACAATAAATTAATACGGTAAACCGTTTATATTCTTTCAAATGTTTTAAAGACATTATTTATTGTGAAAAGAAATATACACATTTTTGGCATGGAAACAATTACTGCGGTTGTATAATGGCGGTCTTGCAGTAACCATGTCATTGAGGCGGACAAGGGCTACTGGGCAACCAACATACATGTAGCTGTTGAAAGAGATGTAGACTAGCTTGTCATCAGCAGACGCATCAAGTGACGAGCAGCCTGATACTGCTAGCGAAAGCGAATATTAGTAATCAATATAAGTGTTATTGTTCGAAAAACATAGCGAAAAATAATATATAATGCATACATGAAAGGAAAAACGGAATTAATAAAACAGGGAAGTGAAAACATATAAATAAATAATATTAAATTAAAAAACTGACATCTTGAATGGAGTAAAAGTTATAAAATAAAAATTATGTAAGACATGAGGTTCGAACTTCATCGCTGGCTTAGTAGCCTTGCGTCTTACCTCTACACCACTGCATTGTCCACAAGCAGTTGTGTCTTCTTATTGAGATTTATCTATATGACATCGTCACACTAAGCAGATTTTATCCGTTATAACCTGATCAATCTATAATATTTTAAAATGAACTTGCCTTATTACGAACTTGCCTTATTACTATTCATTTTTGAAACATCTTTATATGTATCGTATTATTATGAGTGTACATAGAAGTGGTCAATTATTTGAATGTTATTCCAAGTGTGTGTTGTAAAACTGATGGTACGGACTTTCCATGTACTGGATGGATATCGAATACTTTAGTGAGATCGGTCCTAAGGCTTGTACCTTGGCGAAAAACGTATCTGGTAGAAGAAAAGAAAGCAAATGTATGACTTATTTTCCAAATAGTGTTTAAGTCCACGTTACCCGATCTATTCTTATCTTAAATTTAGGTCTGGGTACTCTTCATATACAATGCTGCTTTCTCTCGGGAGCTATTTCACGCTTGTGTACAACTATTTTTGTGTATCTGTTCCTGATTGTTCGCAAATATTTTGCCATATACATGCTTAACTCCGCAAGAGCTAGCTTTCATAAGGTTGCGGCCGTATTTAAGAGTTTTCATTATTGCGCTTGGTATTGAAGGTAGCAATAAATAATTTCTTTGAGTTTTCCCCTTTGGAAACGCAGTATTGCACACGGTAGAAATTAATAGTTTATTTGGGTTGTAATGCAAATACACACACACCCCTTACATGTGAATAATTGTTCTGAAAGCCAAAGCAAAGTGTTTGTCCTAAAATATGTAAAAGCATGTCGAACACGTTTTGAAATACAAACAAAAAAACGCCGACCTTAGATAGACTTTAATCAACACAGAGAGACGTATTGCACTACTGATGTGTAATTCTTTCACGTCGTGTTATAAGGGTAAATATGTATGGAAATAACAAGGTATGTCTTGAATATAACATGTTTTTATATGAAGAACTGACGGTTAATAATGGGGAAGAATGTGTCTGGTAAGAACAAAAACGTTCGGTGCATGTACTTGAAAACCCATTTATGTTTCCGTGACAAATTGCTTTCTTAATATTGTTTAAACCCTCATGACCTGGTTTTGTTTTAACTTTGTTTCCAGTTCCTACCCAGATATAATGCTATTTTCTCCGGCAGCTTTTACGCTTGCGTAAAACCTTGCTCGCTTCCTCCTGAAATAAATTCTGCTATTTTTACTTGCAAAAAAAATATATTGGCATTTTGTCGCATACACTTCAAAATAAAACATCAGACAAAACATGCCATAATATGACACTACTTGAATTTATACTTTAATTTATACAAAACAAAGCCAATTTAGATTAACGCCTTATCGCAACGGTACTAACTGTTGACACACTGTGGCGCCGTTGTACGGCTTTAGTGTATTGACCCGACTACAGATCAGTAGTGTTATTACTTACTGATTCATTAGGATCATGAAGCCCAGTCTTTGTGGCTTTAAAGTAGAATATTGCTTAAACCGGTGTTAGGAGGCATGATATGTGTAGTACTTTACATTACCTCCCATGAAAAGACTCAATAAAACCGAGTCTACTACTTTCATCTCTTTTCTGTATTTGTTGCTTCCAAGGGATCCCCTGTTCAGTTTTTAAGATACCCATAATTCCCTTGTTACAAATATTAAAGCTTTTCTAAATCATTTTTTTATACATATGCTTTGCGGAATGTAATAAAGTAATGGAATGGACATAATATTACACATAAATTAATACGAAATGGCATTACGACATCTTATATACCGATATATAACTCGAAAACAACAATAAGTCTTTCCATAAAAAATATATATCTCTATTAATATTGATTGAGTGTTGTAAACCATTATGCGATTTTAAAGAAACTTTTAAAATGAACCCATTTAATTTGTTTTGGTTAAATGAACACATTTGTACTGTAATACTACATCGAACATGTCTTATTCATAAAACATACGCGTTTACAAATGTGTCAGAAACATTTTGGATCCATTTTATAAACTGATTGTCACGAGTTTATGTTATAATAATATACATGTGATGTTTTAATATACCAGACGACCGTGGCCGAGGGGTTCACGACGTCGCGTTGTAAACCTTTTCACCTCTCACCGCTGCGCGATCGAATCCCACTGAGAGCTCGACTTGTAAGTGAGGTAGTGTCAATTCTTGCGGATGTCGGGAGGTGTACAGTTCTGGTTATACACTGGAAAGGCGGGTGGTCTGCCTCCACCACAAAACAATCGACCGTCTATATAACCTTTCATGTTTTGAAAATGATGTAAAACACCATAGAAACAAACAAACAAATACTATATTCATTTAAAATACATTATAAACAGTATCTAGGACTACAACTCTAATGCTATTAAATCCAGAATCTATATTTTAATGATACATGGTATTTCCATAGTAAAGCGATATTTTTATACATGGTGAACTAATTTAAAAAACCGTATTCACTATGCATTCTTCATAGTCAATGACGAACACTTCTTTGAAATTTGGCTTCGAGAAGTTCTGAATTAATTCATGCCATTGCCATCGGTGTCATCGGTGTCGTGTAGATATAAAATTAATACTAAGAGCAGGTTTTTCTTTCATTCCTTTCTTAGGCGACCTGTCAATATAGAAAATAGTATTTAGAATAGCGAATAATAAGCATCACAACCGATTTCGGCTTATTATGACATTGTTTAAACGATCTGTTTAAATTAACTTCATTTTTTGATGAATGCCAAAATCCGTGAAGTGTTGATTACATATTGAATTTACACGAAGATTTGATTTGTTTGGTCAAGGAACCATGTTTGTATAATTTACTACGTGTAAAGTAGTTCCGTGTTGTTGTATGGTAATAGTTTGCCATCTAGACATAATGGAGTCAGGATACTTAATAGAACAGACATTGTTTAGTCACCCGGAATTTGAGTATTAACTATTTTCCTCTTATCACCAAATTAGTTAATATAATAAACTATTTTCCGCTTTAATTAAAACCCATAGTCTATTATCACGTAAGTATGAGTTAGCTATCAACTGTTTCTATCAAAAATCAATAATACAAATCAAAAACGTATTGTAATTGGTCATGTTGGTTGAAAAAGTGTTTATTTGGCAGATTATTATAATCTTTATGAGTATTCGATTGAGGTCTGAAATTCCAAACCAATGTACAGTTGTTTTGAATGGAACCAACCAAGGCTCTGTTGAGGATCCGATTAAACAGTACACGTAATATCGAGAGTTCGAATTACTAATCGGAACCCATGGTTGATTTTTTTTCCAGTATACCATTGACATATTTCGATCAAGGTAAAATGCCGTAATTGCCGTTCACAATTGATGTTTGTCATCAATCTCGTCTTGTCGTGGTTTTAATGGTTTATTTTCTTATTGTCAATAAATTCTGATAAAGGTGATCCATTGTGAGCAACAAACACAAAAGAATAAAGCAGCAGACTCGGTTTTATTGAGTCTGTTCATGAGAATTAATGAAAGAAGCAACACCTCGCACGCCCCCTAGCACCGGCTTAAGCGGTATTCTACTTTAAAGCCACCTATATTGGGCTCGTTGGTCCCAAAGTCATTAGAAACTTGCTTTGTGTCTTTCTTAGTTTTTTTTGGATTTTATATTCATAAATGCATGATCATGTTTGTGCGATTCTTTTATTGCCTATCAATGCTGCCAATATTATTTGAGGATATAGCTAGTCGAGAACTTCTTTATTTACACTGTCCCGTTTTATTACATGACAATAGCTTAAGACTCAGGTTTGGTAACCCTCTGACTTCTTTTAAAACCGCAGCGGTTTATTTGCCATTGAGATTTCCAAGGTGGTACCCCTAGCTCTTGTCAACCCATTTGTTCCTTGCAAGTAATGTTTGTTGTATGCGTGATTTTGGCTGGCTGTGTTCTATGAATGCTACATTTCCTATTCGACTTTTATACTTACTTTTATGTGGTAATTTAATACTGTAGACAACGCATTCAATTTCTTTTTCTGAAGGTCTAAATTATAGATTGACTCCATGCATTGATTAAAATGGGGACCGATCTCCATTTTCACTTGGAAAAAGTAAATTCTTAAAATCATAAATACCCGTTATATTTTGTATGCAACGAAAGAAGATATAAATGTCGAACAGGCAACGTAGCATTCAAGGACAACAGTCAACAAACCCTCTTTACTTTCTTTTTAAACAGAGATTCTTATTTGCAATTTGAAATCATGAATTCATGAATGTGGTAACAAAATTGTTTTTGTTCCTGTTGATATTGCAGCCAATGATGTAAATATTTAACGCCTACATTACCTCAATTTTTGTTGTTGTATTTTTAGAGCTCAGGAGCATTAATTCGTATACTCCTGCAGGGGCGTTCCTGGGGCTAATTTAGGTATACGCACCATCGAGTTTTGGATTCACAAATGTGCCTTATCCCCCAATACCTTCAGTTTTTATTGCATTTTTCGCATTTGTAGCCTTTTTTTGTATTTGTTTGCTTCTTTAATAGCCTGTACGCACATGCGTCAGTGCGTATGCCCAGGTACGCCGCTGTCCTGTTCATTTTACTGAGAAACATGTTGTCTCCATGCATATACCACAGTGTATCATTTTCAAGCCTGGCGAAAATCAAACATTTTATTAATAATTTTAGTTCCTGTACCACTACAATTATATTCTTACTTTAATTTTTTATACTGCTGTTACATATCACGTGGCACACTATTGTTCTTAAGCCTGTGACAACTCTATGAATCATTATTTAGGTGAATTAGAAAGTCAGGAGACGTTCTTTATAACATTTTCAATACGAGTTTTATTTAATCCTTTTGTACACTATATACAATCTTACCAAACGACCTTATCAAACAAAATCTTATTTTTCTTATCAAAAGACCGTTGCTAGAAAACTATAACAAGCAACACAATTAAAGCAGGTTTTACCAACGGCAATTTAGACAGTAACACCATGTGGACTTGCCAAGAAGTTTGTAAAGTACTATGTTCCTATTAGATAAAATTTACGTCAGGTATCGGTACTCGGTGAATGCATTCAAGCCTTTAATAAATATAACATTCGTTTCATATAAAAAAATAATCAGGGCTGTCGTTACCTTCAGTTTGGAAAACCTTTGCAAACTTGTATTACTTTAAAACTAGATAAAAAAGAAAAAGTCGAACAGGAAATGTAGCATTCAAGAACCAGAGTCAACCCAAAGGACGCATTGAAACTAACAACAATTACAAAGATCAATAAAATGACCTCACAAACGTAAAATGGTTGACAATAGGGTTTCCGCCTCTTAACCGTCAATGGCAAAACGGGCGGTGATCATGATCAACTTTTTTGTGAAAAGAACTGTCACAACCTGACTTCCGTAGGGACATGATTTATAAACTTTGTAAGATCCTTAGTTATGATCACGTTTGTACAATCTCGACTACGTATCAATAGAGGTTATGACCCTATATTCTCTTGCAACACACTGAAATGTTTAGGAGGTGACTCAATTACAGAACTGTGATTTCCTCTTTGATTGTGCGGTGAACCGATATATTGTGGACCCTTATATGCCATTAACGTTGTATTCTCTTGTTGCTCTTGCTTCTGCCAAGGCACTGAGTAGATACATTGTGGCTTAATATATATAATGATTTTGTGTTTTACTTAAATCTTTAATCTCTATTTATACTGCAACGTTAGCAAGAGGGAACAACCTGACAAGGAATTCTCTATTTACACTGTTATGTTTATTTGGGATGACAGTGGGGTAAAGGAGAAGATTGATTCACCCTAGAAACTAGTTTAAACCTCAGTGGCCCTTCTATTACTGACAATTCCAGTTTATTGTCAATTCGTTCATGTGTGTGATGTCGCATACTTTGCTGATCTTTGTATTTGTTTCGTAGTTTGAATGCCTTTTTGTTTTGTGTATGCCATATCTTCTGCCCCATCTTTGTGTTTACTTTTATTTTAACAGATTGTGATGTTGTCAGCACTTGTTATAAGATTTTCCAGAACATGTGTGAAAAACGAGGACATTTTATCTGACATGTAAGAAAAAAAGCCATGTACGTCCTTTTTTTACTTATGAACATTCATTGATAACAACTTGTCGAATAACTTATTTATTGCAATAACAAAAGGCAATCTCGCACTCCACTGTTGTATTAAACACAGTTATAAGTGCGAGGCTTTATTTGTTACGTATATTGCATAATTACTGTATAAATCAGATTCAATCTTTGCTTTAGGTTATTTCTTTTAAATTAGTCGTATCGTTATGGTTAGCCATGTCAATGGCTTAACAACTGAAGGGACTTTAATACTTGTTTCAAAGTATGTGATATTTGATTTTGTTTTCCCATTTGTAACAATATTCAATTCTAATAATTTGTTAATCTTGTTTTTACTCGTTTGGGCTGTCATCTTACATTACTTGGGACAATATGCTTCTGGATCTCGAGTAATACACATAGATTGTTCTCAACAATTCTCAGGCATCTTGCATCAGGTCGGTGTTATCGTGTTCATCAATGATTACTGTAAATCCACTATTATTGCCCAAAAATTTTGTTATAATATATGAAAAATACACTGCTTTATACACTGTTTTTATTCACACTATTACAACAACATACAGATAAGAAATTGCATTTACCTGATTATAACATGTATGTTTAGAATGAGCATATGATTCAGTAAAACCTCACATTTTGTCAACACATCTCCCATTATTGTACATTGTATTTACAACTAACAAGTCTTACAGTAAACTACTAACCAAACAAACAATTACGAACAATTCAACTTAAAAGCATACATGCTTTACGGTTGTTAGTATTATATTATTAAAGCATTACACATTGCTTAAAGGAGTTTGCCGCTTCTAAAGGACATACAAATATCTAAAATAATGTCTCGGACATAGTAAAGACGGGATATTCAATAAACAAACATTTATTGGAGGATAAGTATGTTGTATCTCCATCATTAATTAGTGTATAAAATACATCGCTGACCTAAAATTGATCATTTTAGGAATGTTGGACAGTTTCGAAAGAGTAATGGCAATTTTAAAAATCAAACATACACACATTACTACTAATCTCCAAACTGGAGCGTTCTATGCATATTTGTATTAACGCAGAAGGGAAAGTTTTACAGAACATACAAACGACACTACTTTTCTCCAAAGTGGATAGTTCTAGAAATATTCGTAAATTTTCTAAACACAAAACGGCATTTTTACAGAACATAAAAACGAATGGGCGATTATTCTTTTTCCATGACTGTTCTCCTTTGTTTGTATTGTTAAAATTAAGCTATAACTGCAACAATATAAATTTATTCTCATTAGGATGTAACAATGCTCGAAAAATGTGCAGCCAGACTCGAACCTGGGACATTTGGACAACTGTTCCGATCCTCAACTGACTGACTTAACCGGCTAACATCGATTCACCTATTATATATGCATGACCCGAGAGCCACTCCTCCTATCAATTCCAATTCTTTCTGGAATTTCTAGGAAGGCAGAAAACGACAGAAAACGACCGGACACAGCTATATTAATCTAACTGCTAAATAATCCGTGACTTTGCTTATATACAACTTCTTCTCCTCATTCTATGTTTTTATATGGTTTTATTTGAATTAGCAATCAAGAATGGTAACATCTCCATCACAAAGTTGCACCTCACGTTGACCAAAGTCTAAAATGAAAAGTGTACCTGCATTACCCAAAGTTGCAATTCTTATATCATGACTAAGTATTAACTTATTTTGCTAAATGTATAATTTACAGATTGATTATTACTACATTTTGAATGTCCGTGTAATCTATAAAACTGTTTTCTGATTTTCAAACAGTAGTGTTTGAGATTTTCTGTCCTCGCCGAACAACTCTCACCTTCTTCTTAAGATTCTGCTTAAAGTTCTTTTTCGTGACCCGTTTAGTCTTACTTGCCACCTCTTTCTTTCTTATAGTAGGAGTCCAAAACTTTATTAACCTCGGTAAATCACACATGACAATAGAGGTGACGACGGCTGCAAGAACGAATATTCCACACTGTCCAATAGTTATAGCAGATCGAGACCGTCCCAAATACTTCTACGTTCGCGTCGTGCTCGTCCCGTTTTCTTGGCATCTATCGTCATTTCTTCAATCATTTTGACAAATACAGGGTCATTCAGAATGTCGCTTATATTGGCCGCTATGCTACAAATGCTTTGTCTCGCTTCAGAGCAGTTACCAATACGAATACTGTTTCCTTCTGAGTTATTCACCATTAGTAAAACACACAATGGTCGCCGGACTAAAACTGAAAAAGATATCAAAATGAAAACAGACATTTGCACACAAAAATATACTGAACCGAATAAAGAAATGTTACACTATATTGTCTTACGTATGTAATTTCAAAAGATTATAATTTGTTTTTCTTTATTGACTATTGTTTGTCGAATGTTATTGGAGTTTTGGTACACAATAAGTCAACTTTTTTTTTTAATTCTTTCAGTACACATGAGTGTTTTGACGGAGTTAGTTAATTAGACGGATTGTTAAAGGCAGAGAAGCGACACCTTTGGTAGGTATATATGCGCATTCAATTCATACTTTATATATATATACTACAAGAATTGTTAGCGTAGCAGAGACTAATAAGGCTAATTTAAATCTTGATAATATTTAACTTCAGATACATTAACGAACCCATTTTCTTTATGTAATACCATATAACAATGTCATTATTTTCATCATTTGGTAAGAAAACATGTACATAAAGAACATGTTACATGTAAGGCTTGTTTCAACGTCGGCAGTGTGCACATGCGTTATTGAAATGTAAGAAGTTTTTTTTAATTATGCATTTATTATGTTGCTATCATAGTTTTCAAGTAGACTGCAAAGTTGTACATATTGTTGTGTTTGCAGTTCCATGGAATAAAAATACTATTTAAATCACATAACATACATGTATATTATTCTAACAGTAGCTGTGAAGTGGTTTAGCAGACCACATAAGCGTTGAAAGAACAGCAATTTCTCGATATAATCGGTGTTTGTTAATTTATACCTTTATAGCATCTTCCTTTTCATTTCCTTCTCTGTAAACAAGCGTGATGATGCGAAAGCAAAACACTTTTAAAGTTAATAACTGGTTATATCAACTTTCACTACATTAATTGTATAACAGTATTACTTAAGAGATACCAGCGTAGTGTTATAACGTATACACTTACCTCCTACCCAATATGAAAAGCCGTCTTGCAGAGCGAGGATTTTAGACATATTAAGATATTGTGTGGGATTTGTGAACAACACCAGTGATGCATTTAAACTCCGACAGTACTCATCCGCTCTGATGTAGCTGGACATGTTGTTATTCACACAGAATTCACGTCGGTACGTTGCTGTCCATACTACAACTGTAATATATAAACGTTTTAAACTTCATTATTCACATATGATGATTCCACTGTTTGCCGATGGTCGCTTACCACCGGGGTATTTTGTAAAAATTCATTTTCCATGATACAGTGTATGTTCATAAGGGTACTTTTATGCAAATGTGCTGACCTAGATTGCCGCTACCTGTCAATACAAGAAAAAATCTAATTCAAGAAATATTTTGCAAACAAAACAAATACCTCCATTTTCTTTCTTTTTTTTTCTTCCCTTTTTCAGAAAAAAACTAGCATGATTGTCTCAATTTTTTATTAGTTTTGCTTTTCGGCGTCTTCTGCTAGTTTGAAGCTTAGACATCTTTCATCGTAATACATCAGGTCACATGTTCCCAAATATGGCTATCATCCGGTGGTAACATAAAAGCATGCCAGGTGATTTATACCTATATACCGGTATACCACCATCGTTATTTTTGTACCAAACTTGATGAGACCTATTTGCGGTGACACATTCAAAAATGAAACACTTTGTTTGAAACACAATTGAAATTTGTTGATGGACATTGAATGATAATATATTATTTTATCATCCTATCACACATGATTTTAATATGTTTTGTTTGCTTTCAGTGGGATTCATTTTATGACAAGTACACCGGTAGACAGAGGAGACGTAACATTTATTATGAAAAAAGCACCCGAAAAATAATTGATTTGTAATACTATAATCCATTATTATATTTAATATAGTTTCTTAGTTTAAACCCCTCTCTAAACGTATGTGTCAGTGTTTTATAGTTGTTTTATTTTCACATGCAATTAACTGAATTCATTTTAGAATATTTGGCCTAAGCCAGATTAGCGATTGTTATATTTTTCCTTAAATAATATTATAATGTACATTCAAAAATAAAATGAAATCCGCCTTCCAATTCATTACAAACGGAACATGTTCTTTCATTTACTGGTGTTTGATGTGACTTATGCCAGCTCCCTGATTTTATATGTAGTATATGTGGTTATATTTTCTAAGAAACAAGGTTATTTTGTTCGTCAAGATCTGAATAAACAAATCTCAAAATATAAAGTTGACGGACATATTACGTATTAAATTATTGTATAAGAAGAGCACCTCCCAGCGGGGCATAAACACCTGTTGTTTCTTTGTCGTAGATCTAATACTGTGAATTTCAAAGTTATTAGCACAAACACTTGTAAAAGGCAAGTTTAAGTATCAGGTTTAATCTTTTTTAAATGTAACTAATTAACAAAAATGAATCTAAGAGTTATGGGCCTTTATAAGATATATTCATTGTATCTTACTGAAGATGTGTATAAAGTTTCATTGTTGTACACATATTTTTATCTGAATGTTATTGTTCATAGTCAACTTGTAAAAGGCGAGGTCAAGTTCCATGTTAAAAGTTTTCAAAGGAAAATACTTTTAGAAATATAAATCAGAGATATGGGACTTTATAAGATGCATTCGTTGTATCTTTCTGAATATATGAACAATGTTTCAGTATTGTAATCTAATGCTTTGAAAGTAATTAGCCACAATTACTTGTAAAAGGCAAGGTTAAGTTCCATGTTAACCCTTTGATTAAAGGGAAATAATTCAACATAATATGAATCAGAGAGTTATGGGTCTTTAATAAATGGTTTTATTGGATCATGCTGAAGATGCGTACATAGTTGCAGTGCTATAGGCCTTATACGTTGAAAATTATTGGCACGGTTAAGTTCCATGTTAAACCATTTTCAAACGAAAATAATAAAAATAATGAATCAGAGTGTTATGGGTCTTTATAAGATGTATGCATTCGATGATCATGTTGAATATTTCTGCAAAGTTTCATTGCACATCTAATACATTTTAGATGGTAAAGTGCTATTGCAACAGCTTACTAAACCTCAGCACATACCTTTGTTTTAAAGACATTCCAATACATACTTTAGTTCGTTCCAGAGATAGTTTTTGAAGGATTAAAATTGTTTTAAGAAGACGAATCAGTAGGTGTGTGTATTGAGATAGACGGACAAATAAATGTGTCTGTCGAAATCGACGGTCCATTGGTTGTATCGGATGAGAGAGTCGTACCATTGGTTGCGTCGGATGAACCAGTCGTACCATTGCTTGTGTCGGATGAGCCAGTCGTACCCTTGGTTGTGTCGGGTGAGATAGTCGTACCACTGGTTATGTCGGATGAGCCAGTCGTACCATTGGTTGTGTCGGATAAGAGAGTCGTACCACTGGTTGTGTCGTGTGAGAGTGTCGTACCATTGCTTGTGTCGGGTGAGTGAGTCGTACCATTGGATGTGTCGGATGAGCCAGTCGTACCACTGATTGTGCCGGATGAACCAGTCGTACCATTGATTGTTTCGGGTGTGAGAGTCGTACCATTGGTTGCGTCGGATGAGCCAGTCGTACCATTGCTTGTGTCGGATGAGCCAGTCGTACCATTGATTGTTTCGGGTGTGAGAGTCGTACCATTGGATGTGTCGGATGAGCCAGTCGTACCATTGCTTGTGTCGGATGAGCCAGTCGTACCATTGGTTGTGTCGGATGATCCAGTTGTACCATTGGTTGTGTCGGATGAGCCAGTCGTACCATTGGTCGTGTCGGATGATCCAGTCGTACCATTGGTTGTGTCTGGTGAGAGAGTCGTACCATTGGTTGTGTCGGATGATCCAGTCGTACCATTGGTTGTGTCTGGTGAGAGAGTCGTACCATTGGTTGTGTCGGATGATCCAGTCGTACTATTGGTTGTGTCGGATGAGCCAGTCGTACCATTGGTTGTGTCGGATAAGAGAGTCGTACCACTGGTTGTGTCGTGTGAGAGTGTCGTACCATTGCTTGTGTCGGGTGAGTGAGTCGTACCATTGGATGTGTCGGATGAGCCAGTCGTACCACTGATTGTGCCGGATGAACCAGTCGTACCATTGATTGTTTCGGGTGTGAGAGTCGTACCATTGGTTGCGTCGGATGAGCCAGTCGTACCATTGCTTGTGTCGGATGAGCCAGTCGTACCATTGATTGTTTCGGGTGTGAGAGTCGTACCATTGGATGTGTCGGATGAGCCAGTCGTACCATTGCTTGTGTCGGATGAGCCAGTCGTACCATTGGTTGTGTCGGATGATCCAGTTGTACCATTGGTTGTGTCGGATGAGCCAGTCGTACCATTGGTCGTGTCGGATGATCCAGTCGTACCATTGGTTGTGTCTGGTGAGAGAGTCGTACCATTGGTTGTGTCGGATGATCCAGTCGTACGATTGGTTGTGTCTGGTGAGATAGTCGTACCATTGGTTGTGTCGGATGATCCAGTCGTACTATTGGTTGTGTCGGATGAGCCAGTCGTACCATTGGTTGTGTCGGATGATTCAGTCGTACCATTGGTTGTGTCGGATGAGCCAGTCGTACCATTGCTTGTGTCAGATGAGCCAGTCGTACCATTGGTTCTGTCGGATGATCCAGTCGTACCATTGGTTGTGTCGGATGATCCAGTCGTACCATTGATTGTGTCTGGTGAGAGAGTCGTACCATTGGTTGTATCGGATGATCCAGTCGTACCATTGGTTGTGTCTGGTGAGAGAGTCGTACCGTTGGTTGTGTCGGATGATCCAGTCGTACCATTGGTTGTGTCTGGTGAGAGAGTCGTACCATTGGTTGTGTCGGATGATCCAGTCCTGCCACTGGTTGTGTCGGATGAGCCAGTCGTACCATTAGTTGTATCGGGTGAGAGTGTCGTACCACTGGCTGCATCTGATGACAGAGTTGTATCATTGGGTGTTTCTGTTGATATAGACGTATCATGTGATGTTTTTGTCGGGATAGTCGCACCGGTGGGATTATCCGTTGATGGAATCAAGATAGACATATACTGGGATGCTTTTGTCGAGATATTCAGACCGGAGGACTTCTCTTTTGATAGGGTCGCAACGGTGGGTTCCTCCGTTGATGGAGTCGTATGGCTGAGTATATCTATTGATGGATTCATCCCATTTAGTGTATCTAGTGTAAATGAAAAACGCAGAATTTGTTCCAAAGTAAGTATATATTTAGGTACGGAAGGGCAACAAAAACATAACACAGCCAATATACGTCAAATATGGTGTATCAAGTTAGATAAGTAATAATTGAATTTCAAATTATATAACTTTATTGATCTTTAGTGGATTATTATACATTAACTAGTCATTTGTATTGATCATGTAAAACGCATGAGCAATATGCCACGTAAAACACACTGCATCATTCATTAAAAGGAAGGAAATGTAAGGTAAAGTGTTTTTACTAGCACGTTTCTATCATTTTCGTTAAAGGCTCAGATGAAACGACACTCCAGAGTTGCTTGTAAATACCGCCCTGAAGGTTCCATGTTCACCGTCATATCTATACCATCTTCGGGATTGCTCAAATGTTCGTACTATTGACATTTTAAATATTGAGACTGCAATATTGTTTTCATTTATCGTGTTCGGCGATTTCCAAATTTCTCATTTCATACTCTTTTGTATAGTGATCTTCTTCATAATAATTACGTAATGTTGGCGTATACAAGTCATCTGATCGGATGGAAATCACCTTCCATTCTCCGATTACGACACTCGTGTGTCTTCATTAGGCTATGATGTTATGTTTGAATACACTGTCGGTACACTACACACTTTTTCAACGCAATGTGTTCCTATTTCCTCACCCTGCTGAAAATGACCAATGCCTATCAACATGCTATTAATTCATTACGACTAACACGCGTTGATGCTTCTCCTGCTAGCCCTCGTGGCGGAAGGCCCTGCTTACTTCGGTCGAGACCCTTTTTTTGGCATTTCCTAGAATAACCGTCTTTGCGACAGGTGCCGGAACAAAATATTGTGGTCAATTACTTGGTTATACCATTGAGAATTAGTTTACCATGATTTGTATTATTCTATATATTAACCATACTGGTCTTGTTCATGCCAACATTTAAAGTTGTTCAAGCAATCTTATTTATATTTACTCCCCTTTTTGTGTTTGAATTAATAAGAAATACCTACGACAAGAACGATGACTTCAAACTTGACATTGTTAATTATGCCCACTTAGACGGGGATGTTCACCAAAAACATCTTATGTGGTTGGTGTTTCTCGTTTTTCTAGAGCTTGCAGTTGAGTTGAGGACTTATATTTCGTAACCTTTGTATAACTAAAAAGCTACTCACCCAGGGTGGTTACCGTTACCATAAACTTCGAAAGATACTTTACACTATTGAGTTATTTTTACACTAACCTACTTTTAAAATACAAAAAGTAAGCATGAGATTCAAAAATGAACATCAAAAAATAATATGAAAGCATTGCAATGATAACCTATTAAGGTTCAATTTTTTCTTACATAAGCTTCTTGTTCCAGATTACTATCATCAGATCATGGAAAAATATATACATTGTTCTTTTCAAAAACAAAATGATGGTGGAATTTGTCCCTTGGTAACAATATCGATAATGTTGGGTCCTGGCTCAATGCCTATTATTGACGTCATTGTTTTGGCGCATTATGTTTTTTCTGCATAAGTTTCGAGATTGTGAGTATATAATAAATAAAATATTTTTTTTTTTTTTGTGAATATAGGATTTGTAAATCACTCGTGAAAATATGTTTTCTCACTTAATGAAAATGAATCAAACAAACAAACAAATATCCTCTATATATTTAGAGAACTACAACTATCTCTGGAGGCGAAGAATACCACCGCTTAAATTATAAGTCAAACACAGGGTAATTATTTTGCAATGAATTAGACAATCAACAATATTGTAGAGGGACATTAGGTCATCAGTTGTTATATGTATATCAAGTTTCGGAACAACTCATTCAAACCGTTTTAGGAATGCAAATAATAAAATGTGTTACCGGACGCTACGCGACGGAACGTTACGGATGCGACAAAATATGTTTCGGACAACTTGATTCCTATATAGCTCCACTTCACTTTGTGAAAACGAGGGTATAATTATCAATTACTAACGACGTTCATCTACAACCTTTTAACGGACAACAAAACGAAAACACCACCTTGGAAAGTAAAGGTTTAGCGTTGTCAAAATTGTAAAATACTGTACATAAATGGAATTCGTTCGAATTAAATTAAATGAAACGCCATTATTATGTATTATAAGTATACCATTATTTGTACAATATACCTTACATACAAGTACATATATATTATAAGTATACTATTATTTGAACAATATACCTTACATACAAGTACATATATATTATAAGTGTACCTTACATACAAGTACATATATATTATAAGTGTACCGTACATACAAGTACATATATATGATAAGTTTATCTTACATACAAGTACATATATATTATAAGTATACTACTAGTAAAACAATATACCTTACATACTAGTACATATATATTATAAGTGTACATAACATACAAGTACATATATATTATAAGTATACCTTACATACAAGTACATATATATCATACATCGTTCATACATTTACTTATATAGGAGTCTTACAACCAAAGTGACTACCGTGGCGAGATCTGGTGGTGAATCATCCGCCTCCTATGCGGGAGATAGTTGTTTCAATCCCCGACAGGGTCATACTAACGACTT
Organism: Cyrtodaria siliqua; assembly: GCA_037043455.1. Classification (NCBI taxonomy): domain Eukaryota; kingdom Metazoa; phylum Mollusca; class Bivalvia; order Adapedonta; family Hiatellidae; genus Cyrtodaria; species Cyrtodaria siliqua. Next base: position 27,011 of record JAWPHD010012998.1, read on the forward strand.
CATAGAAAGTGTACTAGTAGCTCACATATAAAGTGTACTAGTAGCTCACATAGAAAGTGTACTAGTAGCTCACATAGAAAGTGTACTAGTAGCTCCATTGCTTGACTTACACTCCCTTGCTTGACATTCGACTTATAAAGGATAGTTCTAGGAAGGTCGTTCTTTTGAAAGAATTGATTTTAGACTTTATATTCGCAGCAACGGCTAAGGTCATAAATCAATCAATCAATCAATCAATCAATCAATCAATCAATCAATCAATCAATCAATCAAGCAAGCAAGAAAGCAAGAAATCAATCAATCAATCAATCAATCAATCATTCAATCAATCAACCAATCAAGCAAGAAAGCAAGCAATTAATCAATCAATCAATCAATCAACCAACCAACCAATCAATCAATCAATCAATCAATGACATAATCAATCAATCAATAAACTTTAGGGTAATCATACGATTATGTGTCGCTGTTGAGCTAGTCATACCACTGTGTGGCACTGTTGATGAAGTAATACCATTGGTCGTCACTGTTGAGGCAGTCGTACCATTGGTCGTCATTGTTGAGGCAGTCGTACCATTGGCCGTCACTGTTGAGGCAGTCGTACCATTGGTCATCACTGCTGAGGCAATCGTACCATTGGTCGTCACTGTTAATGCAGTCGTACCATTTGTCGTTACTGTTGGTGTAATCGTGCCACTGGATGTCACTGTTGCGGTAATCATACTATTGGGTGAATCTTTTGTAAATGAAACGTACAGCATTTGTTTCAAAAGAAAATGAAATTAAAAAAAAGAAATTGTCATTTCGTAAAAGACAAAACAACATCTATTAAACAGTCAATATATCGAATATGTAAATCAAGGTCGATTGGGTCCGCTTATTTAGAGCACTTTTTCAGTAACTGAAATTAAACGTGTATTTAATTCCAGTTCATGGATTGTAAAATTAATGCAATTGCGCAATAATACGCATTAAATACACACGAATGCAGGTGAATTCTCGATTAGAGAAAATCGAGATTAACGTATCTTTAATTTTTATTTGGCTCGTTCCTAAACAAATGTAGAAATTGATTTGTGAATTATAAGACTGAGGTCAGCTGCACAAACTCCAACAATACCGTTCAAAATAGAATAAAAAGAAAATATTATTCTTCATACAGCATACATTCACAGAAACTAACCAAGGGCTTTATGTGTTACTACAAAACAATAACGTATCAATACGTTTATTAACATCTAATGCAATGCAAACCTGTATATTTTTACTGCTTCCATCACGATAAAGAAAGCAGGCAATACTGTGTATCCGCTCATATAATACCTCATTTGGGTATTTCCGTTTTTGAGACATGTGACGTCATCCAGTCAATATTTAACAAATAATGTATGGTGCTGAGGTCCTTAATATGCAAATTTATGGACGCAATTTTATGGACTGCCCAGTCCATAAACTTGCATATGGATCGAAGCACCATACATTATTTGTTATATTACACCGAATCTGACCAACAAATTAAAACAATACGTTTTTTTATTTTGTTTAAATTTGACATCGTTTTTTTCGCACGTCCGAAATTATAGCTCTCGGATCGGGACCGGTCACCTTCACGGACTATTGACCGGACGACGTCATATTACGCAAAGAAGGAAATACACAAATGAGGTATAATATTCTGCGACAGTGATAGGCCCCGGTTCCTAGTACTATATATATTTTCGGACGTGTAAAATATACGACGTCAAATTCAAATAAAATAAAAACGTATTGTTTTAATTCGGTATAATATGACAAATAATGTATGGTGTTTCGATCCATATGCAAGTTTGTGGACTGGGCAGTCAGCCCTAGAAAGTTAGATGGATCTCAGCACCATACATTAAATTGTTAAATATTTTACATGTACCGAGTAAGCCGCATGCGCATAGAAACACCATTTAATTTTCATTTTAGTCTGCAAGGGGATATGTGCACATGTGTCAGTCATGCTCTTTCTGAGGTCTACCATAATACTGTGAAGACATTACAAAGGATCGCTTGACTCTAACAAGTATGCAAGAAGAATGTCATAGTTAATGCATAACATATCTGGAATCTAAGACGGGCGTAGACTGGGATCCAGTCTGTGGAGGCTGGCGTAGACTTGGATCCAGTCTATGGAATCGGAAAAATGGAAAATCCCGAAATTGTTTCACGACACCAGTTGTATTTCACAACGTATTACATGGTTTGAAGTATTAAAAAACCTAATAACAGTATTGATGCGGTGCTTCTTAAAATGAAGGAATGAATGAATAGTGTTTTACGGCACGTCGACACATAAATAGATATTGTGCGCAAAAACTGATGAAATATGAAGACATGAAGAAGTAATTAAAAATTAATGTTTATATATAAAGATAAAACTATTTACAAATAAGATATGCTATGGTAGTAATATAAACTATATAAGTAAATCAACAAATGCCCGTCAACGGGTATATAAACAAGTAAATATATATAAAAACACATCACAATGATTTATATAGCCTGATTTCTTTAAGGAAATCTAAAACCAGACTAAAATCTATAGTATCAAATAACTCTTTAATAATATTAACATTGTAGTACCTTTGACGCATAGGATCGAAGTCTACACATTCCAACAAGATGTGTTTGACCGTTAACGGTGCAAAGCAGGGTATACAATCTTCTTCTTAAAATGAAAACTCAATTTTAGTTTTATCCATTTATTGGTATGTTAAAAAAGTAACTGTTAACTATCTTCTTGCAATATACGCATGTTAGTATGATAAAGGACGCTCATGCTGAGTTGACTTTCTCATTATGTTATTTAAAGAAACTTACACGCCAAATAACAAATAACGGCAAGATTATGCTACAAAACCATTTATCAAAACTCTATCCTGGCGTTTAGGTCATATAATAATGTATATGCGTCGATTAAAAGTATAGGTAATATATATAATATATAGGTTTATTAACGAGTTCTTAAAATATTCATCATTTAATATGCATAAAATTAATTGTGAGTAGGTAACTCTTAACTCGACGCTCACGTTTTTGGGTTTGGCCTGGATGGTTAAAGCCGTTTATTTTGTGTTTATAGAGTTTGGATTCTCAAAATATGTAAGTTATATACTAGTATATACTTCATCGTCAAAAGGTTTAAAAACGTTATTCATGTATTATAAAATGTGGCTGTTGTTGGTGGGATAACTTATTTAAATGTATGAGCTAGAACGGAAGAAAATAAAATATAACTCTTTCCAACTGTTTATTAAATATTATTCTGATGGCTTTACCTTTGGAATATGTAACGGTTTCATTGTTGAAATGAGTCATCTGGTTTGCTTCGCAGATGCTGGAATATGTCTCTGTGAAGTTGGACCATCCAACTTTTATTCCACTTGTATTGACAGCAAATACTACCTCAACTGTATGATAAAATTCCACCGTATTGTTTTCTCCTGTAAGAAGAGTACGAAGTATTGTAACAAAAACATAATATGAATGCAAAGCGCATTGTAATAGATCTAAGGTCACTCCGGTGTATTAAGACATATAGTTACAGACCCAGTTGCGTTCAAGTACCCCAAAAATGCATTCCGTTTGCGTTTCGTTTGCGTACCGTTTGCGCTCCGTTTGCATTCCGTTTGCATTTTATTTTTATAAATGCGTTTTTTAAATTGCAAATCATTTTCGTTTTTGAATGCATTGAGCGTTTATAAACGAAACTTTGCGTTTATTTAAAAACACAAGACGAACGCAACATAATGTGTGCGTTTAAATGCACAAACGGAGAAAATGCATTTGCGTTCGTTCGTTCAGCGTTTACCAATCTGACGATTAAACTACGCATGATATCCAGTTGCGTTCGTTTCGTTGCGTTCGTTTCGTTCGTTCCGTTCGTTTTCAGCGTTTAGCGTTTTAAAAAATGCATTCATCGTTCGTTTTTTAAAACGCTGAACGCTGAAAACGAACGAAACGAACGCAACGAACGAAATGCATTTTTAAGATATAGATCGTGCAACGTCATTCTGCGTTCGTTCTGCGTTCATTCTGCGTTCATTTTCCGTTCGTTCAGCGTTCATTCAGCATTTATTTGGGGTACTTGAACCTAACTGGGTCTGTAGTTACCTGTGGAAGGAAATAACTAATGATCAACTCGCTTTCATGTTTACTATATTTAATATAATTATTTTGAATAAGTAGCATAATAGCATTCAATGACGCATAGCAAAGTAGCCAGTGTTTGTCCTTGACGAGGAATAGATGTTCATTTGTTGAACATGTTAAATCGCAAATACGTTATTATTAAAAGTTCGCGTAGGATTCCAGAGCTGAAAACAGGGAAACCTTAAGCATTTAATGACGTATAGCAAAATAACCCATGTTAATTTGTCCTTGACAAGAAATAGATGTTCATTTGTTGAATCCCAAATACATTATTATTAAAAGTTCACGTAGGATTCTAGAGCTGAAAACAAGGAAATCTTAGAATTATAAAAACGGCAGTTATCAATCGAATATGAATAATCCTAAGGTAACATTGTGTCATGTTTAACGACTGAATATTGTTCATAATACAAGGTATTATTCAGATTGAATTCCTATAAGTTGAAGCCAAATAAGCTGTATGTAACATTTAATTGTCGACGTTTAATGACCGTTAAACTACGATTAGAAGATATAACGTATATTTGAGGAATATGTAAGTTGGATAAAAGTAGGTATACAAGTCAAGCAGGAAAGGTAGCTTCAACAGAACACAGTCAACCAAAAACACGCATTAAAAACAAATATTACCATGTTAATAAAAAGCAAAGAATGTAAACCACAAAACACACATTTGTTGAAAATAGGTCTACTGCATTGGAACGGTCAGTATGGTCAGTGGCAAAAAGGCCTCTGAGGGTTTAAACCAGGTTCTCGGGTGCGCCAAACCTTACTCTTACCATACTGTCATTCCAATAAAAAGGGACAGTAGAAATAAAGAAATCCCTTGCACTTATAATGTTGACAATGGAAAAGCACTTAAGGATTTTCTACAATACATTTATTCAGCACAATCAAAAAACCTTTAATCACAGATACATTTTCTTTATTAAATTATACATCTACTAAAATTAAGTATCTTCAGGACTGCCATAAAAAGTTGAATTATTATATTAAAAGTGCGAGAATGAAACGATTAAACGAAATATTCAGACGTCTTAATTAGCGCAAAGCACAATCTAATACCATATTCATGGTATTTATCGAATTAATTATTTTATTTATTTTTTATGGAGTTGTCCCTTATATTTATATTTATGGAAACTAATTAATTTCTAGATGAATATAATTGGTTTGCAGATTGCAAAAAGAGTATACAGACGCGGTGTTTAATTGTATATATCATTTCACGGAAGTGTAAACAAATGTCAAATATGCATTAGGAGACGACCTAAAAAGATAAAACAAGATTGTCTCTTAACACAGTTGGTCTCTTAACACAGTGGGTCTACTACAGACGCTTTTTAATTTACTGGAAACCATGCAAATGAGAAATGAAACAATGATCTCTTAAAGTAGTTGTTTCTAAATAGAGGTGACCTCTTAAGTAGGTTTGTCTGTAATATGCCTCGCAATTGGTTGATTACATAAAACAAATACAATTACTGTTTATTCTCTGATGATATTTTCAGTTGACAAAGTAGTATGCCAATAACAATATTACAACACTTGGTTATTACTTAAATAATATATTATAAATGAAATACAGGTTGATTCGAAAAACATATATTTGAGGCATACAGTTGGAATATATACTGAAAAGAAGAAAAAACGCAACTCGGGAAATTCCGCTATATATGGCATGTACAATATGCTGCTGTTAATCGAATGGTACATAGCTACCTTTCCTTTCGGTAAAACAAGACTAAAACAACACATAACACAGCAAATAGTATTTCTTCAAAGATACATTATTGTCAGAGTACGCGTTTGGCTCAAGCATGTGAGCAAACTTAGGATGCAAACTTTTGCAAACTCTTTACGTTAAATACAGTACTAAACTGGCTCAATTGTTGAAAGAGGAACTTCAACATTTATGAATGTCTTGCTACAAAGTGTACTGTGATTAAAACGTCTACAACATCACAGTTGTGTCTTTTCTCTAACTAACATCATCTTTATCTTTTACGAAAACATCTTGGGATTTTGTTGTAATATTATATGGAATTAAGTGTGCAGTATATACAATTTATAGTGGAAATTCCCGAGTGGCGTTTCGTTTTCGCTTCAGTATATGTATTTAAACTCGTATGATGCAATAGTATTATATTGGGACACCTGCTTTGAATGAAAGCCTTCCAACTCATTTTATATTACAAACCAAGAAATTAAAGATAGGCTATAAACATTCCAGAATCAAGTGCTTCTATTGATATATATGGCGTCGTTATATACATTTTCTAAATACATCTTAATACAATGGCGTTTATACAATTAAACAAAACTTACCATATATAAAGATTATCCAGCATTTCCTGTTCAACTCTAACTTTAGAGGATTGACCGTTGCGTTGTAAATCGTATACATTTTGCCAAAGAAGGCCAAAACTGCTGATATACTTTGACATGCATCTCTTGCTTCATAAAAGTTATGGGTTTGATTTACAACACAATAGTTCTTATTGTTGTATTGAATCCAGCTGTTGGTACAATTACAATGTGCACCTGAAATGAAAACAAATTTGAAATATATCAGAGTTAAACCATAATTCCCGTTAGTGAAATTCTAACAACAGTATTGGTATGCTGACGTTCGCATGTTCATTTAATACCATTTGAATTTCACAATATGGATTGTGTGATAATTTAAAAACAAGAGGCCCAAGAGGGCCTGTATGGCTCTACTGGCTATATGGAGTCTGTGGTGGGGAACACGACATCGATATGCGCAACTAGGCTTGGTACTGATCATTCTGCCAAGTTTCACTGATATCCAGTCAGTGATTCAGGAAAACTAGTCCGGATAAAGTTCGTGTAGAAGGGGCCATAAATCAAAAATCATTCAACCGGAACACGGGGATGATATGCGCAATTAGGCTTGGTACTGATCATCCATGCCACGTTTCGTTGAAATCTGTCCAGAGGTTCGGGATAACTAATCTGTACAAAGTTAGTGTATTAAAACCTTTAAAAAGTCATAACTCTGCCAAAAATCATTGAACTGGAACACGGCGATGATATACGCAACTGGGCCTGGTACTGATCATCCCTAAATTTGAAATATGAAAAGTAGGGGAAGGTAAATGGAATGAAGTTATTTCTAACCTCATTCATGTTTAGGGAAAATAAGGCAAAATATGACCTTGACCTTGATATATTTTGTCGTTCAGCGATGTCCACCAATGCCAACAATATATAATTTTATGGCCAAGTATCAAATACATAAAGTGAGGCAATCACATAAAATTAACTGAGGTTAAATTACCTAATCAAGGTTAAGTTTGGGGAATTAACACAATATACGACTTTGACCATGGTATTTCTTGTCATTCAGCGAAGTCCATCAATGCCAACAATACACATGACCAAGTATCAATGATAAAAAGTGAGGCAATCACATAAAGTTAACAGAGGTTAAGTTACCTAACCAAGGTTAAGTTACCCACTAAAGGTTAAGTTAGGAGATGATATCGCAACATATGACCTTGAGCTTGGTAATTTTATTCGCTCAGTGATGTCCACCAATGCCAACAATACATATGACCAATTATCAAGCAAAGACTTTAAAGTTATCAGAAAAAGTTAACTGAGGTTAATTTACCTAACAAAGGCGATGTTTAGGGAAAATAAAGCAAAATATTACCTTGACCTTGGTATGTTTTGTCGTTCAGCGATGTCCACCAATGTCACCAATGCCAACAATACATATGACCAAGTATCAAAGACATGAAGTAAGGCAATCACACAAAGTTAACTGATGTTAAGTTCCATAACCAAGGCTAAGTTACCAAACAAAGGTTAAGTTTGCGGAAAATAACGCAAAATATGACCTTGTAGTTTTTGGCGTTCAGTGATGCCAACAATACAATGACCAAGTATCAAACAAAGACATTAAAGTTATCAGAAAATGTTTACTGAGGTTAACTTACCTAACCAACGTGATATTTATGGAAAATAACGCAAAAGTACCTTGACCTTGGTATTTTTTGTCGGTCAACGATATCCACCAAAGACAACAATACATATGATCAAGTATCAAAGACATAAAGGGAAGCAATCACATAAAGTTAACTGAGGTTAAGTTACCTTACCAAGGTTAAGTTTGGGGAAAATAAGCAAAATATGGCCTTGACCTTGGTAATTTGTGTCGTTCAGTGCAAACAATACATATGACTACGTATCAAGGAAAATGAGGCAATCACATACAGTTCACTGAGGTTAACTTACCTAACCAAGGTTAAGTTATCTAACCAAGGTTAAGTTTTGGTAAAATAACGCAAAATATGACTATGACCTTGGTAATTGTGGCCTTACATGATATCCTTTGACCCAACAAATCATCTGACAAAGTTTCAGAAAAATTCGAGCAGCGTTTGTTTAAATATAGTTGATTTAAAATGCGCCCCTGCCGCCGCCGCCGCTGCCGAAAATCTCGCTACGTGGGTGGGACAAAAAATGTATTTTTCAGTAAAACAAGGGCCATAACTCCAGTATTTCTGATCCGATCTGGCTGGTTTTCGAAATTATCTGAGGTTTTTTTGATATTCATTATCTTTGCAAGTTTGGTAAATATCAAATAATAATTGAAGGTGCTAGAGTGTTCACAATGCAGAATATGACATTTTTCAGCAAATCAAGGGCCATAATTCCGGTATTACTGATCCGATCTGGCTGGGTTTCTTTAATATTGAATCTTGATACATTACATGTTTATTGGTCGGCTTATATGACAAGTTATGTACCTTGTTACTTAACATTGTGTATTATGGATAATCATAAAAGAAAACCCATTCACTAAATTTCAATGCCACCATGTATTGTTGGCATTAATCTGTCTCGGAATAAATTCCAATTGGTTTTACTGGCCTTTGTATTATTTGACTTTTGGCAGTATTAGGCAATGAATGTTTCCGAAAAAATGATTTCTTTGTGCGATGTAACTGAAACAAACGAAAATGCACACGTTGCATTTCATAACAACAACAAATATGTCGCCGTCATGTATTATATCATTTTATGGATTATATCATATTTTGTTCAAAATGCCTCAAATTCTAACCTTTAAAAGAATTTGATTTGTGGTGCGTTTTCTTTGACCGTGAGTATATGATAATCAGGCAATGCATTTATGTGGGTAGCATACCATCAGAAACATAGTCACGCTAGCGTCCAATTCTACTATTTAAATTATCAACTTATAATATATCGCATTTAGTAAGCTTTGAATTGTTGAATATTAAGGCCCCTTTACACAGGGCTGCGACATTTGTGCCACCTTTGAGCGACCAAAAAATGGCCAGGACGCTCAATGGTCGCCTAAACCCAGAAAATCATGTTTCTATGTAACTGCTCCAGCGATAATTGTGCCTCCCTTGAACCACCAAAAATGTAATTTTCGGGCATTTTCATGGCGATCTACGAACTACCTGTGCGTCCACTGAGTAACCTGTCTGCCTCCCCGGTGCTTCCCCTGTGCAACCTACGGCATCACCGCGATTATAGGCTACATAGGCGACCCCCGAGCAATGTTTGGGCAACCATTGAGCCTCCTCTGTGCCTCCTCTGTGCCATCATCGGCGACCAACGGCAACTAACGGCATTCAGCCATGCCTCTGCCTCCTAGGCGACCCTTGAGCATTGTTTGGGCGACCCCTGGCGACTGCTGGGCAACCTGGAGTGCCTGGGTATATATATTCCTGATTCTGGCGCTTTTCCATCACTTTCATCCTAGCTGCCAAAGTGAGAACATCTCCAGAAGATAAAGATTTTGGGATGAACAACCAACTCCTCTTGCATACTGCCATCTTACAAGGTCACCAAGCACTGCTGGTGAACAAGATGGCCTTAGAAGAAGGATGAACACCATTCAGCGTCTGCAAACAAAATGAAACACTGCAGGTACCAGCCCTCTATTTATAGGCACGCTGAGGAGGCACTACAGGTAGCTCAAAGGAGGCAAAAGGGAGGCAGAAGCATTGCCATGGTGGCTCAAGGGTTACCGTGGTCGCCGAATGGAGGCAGAGCGGTCGCCATAGTCATCGTTCAATGCACGCTATTGGTCGTCCAAAGGAGGCACAAGGGAGGCACAAGGGAGGCAGAAATATCGCCCAGATTGACGGGAAAATTTGCAACAGAACGCATCTATTATCTGGCGACCTTTGGGCGACAACTGTGCCTCCATTCTGCAACCACGGTAGTGCTTGTGCCTCCCTTCTGCCTCCTTTGAGCCACCTTTGAGCAACCAACCTCCTCGGCGACCTTTGTGCGACTGTTTTGAACATGTTCAAAAATTCACGGCGACCATGGCGTCCATGGCGAAGTCTGAACCTCCTGTGTACCACCTTTGAACGACCTAGGCAACCATTCCGCCTCCTTTGAGCCTCCAACGACGACCTGGCAAATGTTATGGTCGCACACGGGAGGCACAAAGGTCGCCATCCTGTGTAAAGGCCCCATTACTGACTATAATATCTGTTATACATGTAGTCAACGGTTATTGGAGGACACAAAATTAGCGTTTTGAACTTATGGTTACAGCTAGTTGATGTGTTTAAATGTTGTAGCGTTTAATTATCGGCGGGCAGCGAAGGTGTGAGAGGAAGGACATATAAGTTTCAGTTTAACTTTATTCAGCTCCTGTATACACAAAGACTGAACACAAATTATATACAAATTTGCTGTCCGTACGAATTGATAAAAAAACATTTGAATTGATTGAATTCGGTGCACTTGTAATTATGCTTGAATATCAACCGTGCTTTCAACACTTGCTTAAATGCTTATCAGAAAAGTTGCTTTCATAGTGAACATTTAATTTGGTGCACATGTATTTTTGTCCTTAATATTGTAATATTCAATCTGCTTTATTGCTTAATGGTTTCTGCTGTAAGGGCTTGCCATAATGGTCTTTTGTGCTTATCGGCAGCCCAATTGTTAAATTGTTAGTGTCGACAAACACGTGTCCACTCAGTAGAATTTAGTGCGTGCAATGGCATAAAGAGACCGGGGTTTCTTAATTGTTAAAATTTCACTTCTTAGCCTCGAACTGACTTAGTGTTTGCCCTACTTTTGTTTAATTTAGTACCCGCGCTTCTACGAGGCGCTTCTACGAAACCACGCCTCTTAACACGTTCGCGCTTCTACAAAATCCACCTCCTTGTGTCCAAACAAGCGCGTGCCATTTATTAAGCGATTACTTAATGACTAAATGGTTAAAATTGGTGATCGTTAGACATTTACATGAATAAGTTCGCCATTTTCTTAAAATTCCTCACCGTCTGATTGGAATAACAAATAGGGCAAACACTACGTATAAATCGTTAACCCCGTTTTTGCTATTTATCTTGTTATGTCAAAAAAGTCGAAAAACCGCATGTTTTAATATACGATATGAGTTCATTTCAGTTTAGGTAATGACCAGAAAAATTACAAATAGAGTTGAAAGATTAAAATTCAAAATAAAATACAAACAATTACTTACCAACCATAATCTGTAAAATCACAAGGATCCATTGGTAAAATCCCATTATTGTCTTGTTCTGCTTTTATTTATTATTAAATAAAGAGGAAATAAACGAGCTAACTATATATCGAATATATCAATACATTTCTAAAAATGTAGGTTTTTATGTTATGTTATGTTAACTTCTTTTTTTAACGAAAGCCAAATCCAGTAAAGAGCTGATTTGTTCATTTGTTTGGTCAAGGAACCATGTTTGTTTAATTTACTACGTGTACAATAGTTCCGTGTTTTTGTATGGTAATAGTTCGCAAGATAGACATTATATAATAGGACAGAAATGGTTTAGTCAACCGGAATTAGGGTATTAACACTTTTCCTCTTACCACCAATATAATAAACTATTTCCCGTTTAAATTATCACGTACGCATATGTTACCTATCAGCTGTTTCTATGAGGAATCAATTATTCAAACCAATTGGTTGAACAAATGTTTATTTGGCAGATTATTAGAATCATTATGAGTATTCTGTTCGGGTAGGAAATTCCAAACCAATGTATAGGTCTCTTGGTTGGATCCAATGGAGTCTCTGCCGAGGATCCGATTAAACAGAACACGTAATATCGAGAGTACAAATTACTAATCGGAACCCATGGTTGATTCATTGTCAAGTATACCATTGACATATTTTGATTAAGGTAAAATGGTGTTTCTAAGTAGCATCTAAGTAGCAGTAATTGCCGTTAACATTAATTTTGATGTTTGTCATCAATCTCGACTTGTCATTAATTTTGACATTGTTAATTATCCCCACTTGGATGGGGATGTTCCCCGAGCAACTTCTTATGGGGTGTATCTGTCTCAACTTATTCGTTTTTCTAGAGCTTGTACTCGAGTTGAGGACTTTAATATTCGTAATCTCTGTATAACTAAAAAGTTACTCAATCAGGGTTACCGTTACCATAAACTTCGTAAAACCTTTGCAAAATTTTATTATCGTAACCCTGATCTTCTTTCCAAATATAAATGTAATTTAAGGACTCTTCTGCGACAAGGACTATCACAACCTGACTTCTATGGTAATGTGATTTATAAACTTCGTAAGATTCTTGGTCATGATCACTTTCATACTATCTTTGTTAAACTTGTTAAAAAGTTTATCAAAAGAGGTTATGACCCTATCATTTTGCAACGTACTGCATGCTTGGTGGTGGACCCTTTTACAGTTCGCCACTATGCTTTCCTCTTTAATTGTACGATGACCGGACAGGCTATGGACTCTATGATGACGCCTACCTAAAGCCCATTGGGACGGTGGCGTTTGATGTTTGTCCATGTTCTTTCTTGTCGTGCCCTTAATGGTGTATTCTCTTACTGCTCTGGCTTCTGCCAAGTCATTGAGTACCTTCATTGTGGCTTTCTAGGCTATTGTGTTTTTGTATTATATTTACACGAGCATATTTGTGTTTTATTTATATTGCCTATTGATGCTGCCTTGTTGGTTAGAGTTTAGATCATGGCGGTGATTTCTTTATTTACACTGTCCTGTTTTAATGGGATGACAGTAGGGTAAGTGTGAGGTTTGGTGCACCCTAGAACCGGTTTAAACCCCCAGTGGCCTACTTTGCCACTGACTGTTCCAAGGCGGTAGCCCTATTGTCAACCCTTTTGTGTTTGTGATGTCGTTTGCATTTTTTATTACTTTTGTCTTTTCGTTTGTCTGTTTGCGTGTTTGTTTTTGTGTTTTGTGGTTGACTGTCGTCCTTGAATGCTGCTTTCCCTGTCCGATATTTTTACCCCCTTTTTTTTGTCCTGGTTTTAATTATTTATTCTCCTATTGCTCTGGATTTTTCAAGACATTAGGTACTTGCTTTCTGGCTTTCTAGGTGTTATGTTTCTTATTTTCATATATGCCTGATCATTTGTGTGCAATTCCTATATTGCCTATAAATGTTGCCTAGTTTATTAGAGGATATAGCTTTTCGGGGATTTGTTTATTTACACTGTCCCGTTTTTTTTGGATGAAATAGCTTTAGAGTCAGGTTTGGTGCACCCTCTAACCTCTTTTAAAACCCCAGCGGCTTTTTTTGCTGCTGATCTTTCCAAGGCGGTACCCCTCTTGTCAACCCATATTTACCCTTGTATGTATTGCTTGTTGTATGCGTGATTTTAGCTGGCTGTGTTCTGTGAATGCTACATTTTCTGTTCGACTTTTATGCTTATTTTATGTGGTGATTCAATATTATAGAAAATGCATTCAATTTCTTTTACTTAAGGCCCGAAGTATAGATTGACTTCAATTATTGATATAAATGCGGTTTCCACTTGAAAAAAGTAAATTCTTAAAATCATCTACAGGAAAAGTAGATGTAAAAGTACAACATTCAAGGACCACAGTAAAAACAAATTACTTTCTAAACACGGATTTGTGTTTGTAATTTGAAACAAGAATCCATGAATGTGGTAACACAATTGTCTTTGTTCCAGCTGGAATTGCAGCCAATAATATGAATAGTTGACGCCTACGTTACCTTGAAGTTATTTTTACTGGAACCACAAATTCGTGCACTCCTGTTCAATCTACTGAGACATATGTTGTGTATTACACAGTGCACGCTTTACAAACCTGGGAAAGACGAAATGAAAAACAAATGTCTAACTATGTAAAGGATTCCCAAATTACACGAACAACATTATTAACCCTTTTTATATTTATAATTCTGTTTCCAGTACCTCTACCTTCATCTTCATAGATTAACTTGTTCATACTCTGTTACAGATCCCGTGACACACTAGTGATCTTACGCCTATTGCAAATTCTGGGATTGATTATTTAGGTGCATTAGACATTCAGGAAACGTTCTTAATAACATTGGCAATACGAGTTTTAATTAGTACTATTCCATACTATATACAATCTTACCACACGACCTTATTAAAACTATCTTTTTGTTCTTATCAATTTAGGCAGTAACACTATGTGGCCTTACCAAAACGTTTGTAAAGTACTATGTTCCTATGAGATAATACTTCCGTCAGGTATGGGTACTCGGGCACATGACATTGAAGCATTTAATAACATCTCACAATATCTGGATGATATTAGAACATTGGCAACCCCTTATTTTCTACTATAATGGTTCATACATAAATCATAAAGAACTTCAACTCAACCAAGGTAACGTTTCGGACACTGTCGCTTCTTTTCTTGCTTTGCTTCTCACGATTGAAAATAAAGATACAATAATCAAAATTCTATGACAAGAAAATAATTTCAATTTTGACATCGTTAACTATCCTCACTTAGAGGAAAGACTTAATAGGGTTTCATTTTGGCAACGTATTCGCTTTACAGAGCTTCTAGTCGAGTTGAGAACTTTAACATTCGTAACAGCTGCATAACTAAAAATAATCAGGGCTACTGTTACCTTCAGTTTCGAAAAACCTTTTCAAGCTTGTATTACATTAAAATCATATAAAAAGAGTCGAACAGGAAATGTAGCATTCACGAACCAATGTCAACCAACAGCACGCATAGAAACAAACAACCATTCGAAAGATTAATACTTTATAAGAATTGACATCACAAAAATAAAATGGTTGACAATAGGAACGGTCAGTGGCAAAACGGGAGGTGATCCTGATCAACTTTTCTGTGACACGAACTGTCACAACACGACTTCAACACGACTTCGTTTGGTGTTTGTCCGTGATCTTTCTTGTCGTGCCCTTAATGGTTTATTCTCTTACTGCTCTGGCTTCTGCAAAGTCATTGAGTACCTTCATTGTGGCTTTCTAGGCTATTGTTTTTTTTGTATTATATTTACACGAGCATATTTGTGTTTTACTTATATTGCCTATTGATGCTACCTTGTTGGTTAGAGATTAGATCATGGCGGGGTTTTCTTTATTTACACTGTCCTGTTTTAATGGGATGACAGTAGGGTAAGTGTGAGGTTTGGTGCACCCTAGAACCAGTTTAAACCCCCAGTGGCCTTCTTTGCCACTGACCGTTCCAAGGCGGTAGCCCTATTGTCAACCCTTTTGTGTTTGTGATGTCGTTTCCATTTATTATTGCTTCTGCCTTCTTGTTTTTCTGTTTGCGTGTTTGTTTCTGTGTTTTGTGATTGACTGTCCTCCTTGAATGCTACTTTCCCTGTCCGATCTTTTTATATTTCTTTCTATAAGGACAAGATTTATAAACTTGGTAAGATCCTTAGTTATGATCACTTTTATGCAATCTTATCAAACGGATTAGACTATGTATCACACGAGGTTTGATGACCCTACCATCTCTTGCAACGCACTGGCATATTTAGTAGGTGACCCAATTAAAGAACTGTGTTTTCCTCTTTGATTGTGCGATAAACCGATATATTGTGGACCCTTATGTGCCCTTAACGATTTATTCTGTTGTTCTTCTTGCTTCTGCCAAGGGATTGAGTAAATACATTGTGGCTTTATATACATGATCGTTTTGTGTTTTACTTTAACGTTTTTAAGAGGGAACAACCTGGCAAGGATTTCTCTATTTACACAGTTCTGTTTCATTGGGATAACAGTAGGGTAAATGAGAGGTTTGATGCACCCTAGAAACTATACTGAAAAATACAGCTAACTCAGCAGTAGACAATACCTTTAATGTATGAACTTATTATATGCCGACTGGTACCGTTGGAGACAGGTGATTTGAATGATTTTATTAAATTTACAGTCGTTATTGACAAGATATTTGTCTCGTTCAGAGATATTAAAGGTATTGTCTACTGGTGCGTTAGCTCTTTGGTTCAGTATAGTTTAAACCTCAGTGGCTTCTATTCTGACAATTCAGAACGGTTTCCATGTTGTCAGCCTATTGTCAGTTCTTTCATGTGTGTGATGTCGCATACTGTGCTTGTCTTTGTATTTGTTTCGTATGAATGCCTTTTTGTTTTGAAGACTGAGTTTTGTGAATGCCACATCTTCTGCCCCACCTTTGTATTTATTTTTATTTTGACAGATGTGATGTTGTCAGCACTTGCTATAAGAGTTTCCAGAACATGTGTGAAAAACGAGGACATTTTATCTGACATGTAAGAAAAAAAGCCATGTACGTCCTTTATTTTACTTATGAACATTCCTTGATAACAACTTGTCGAATAACTTATTTATTGCAATAACAAAAGGCAATCTCGCACTCCACTGTTGTATTAACCACAGTTATAAATGCGAGGCTTTATTTGTGACGTATATTGCATAATTACTGTATAAATCATATTTAATCTTTGCTTCAGATTATTTCTTTTTAATTAGTCGTATCGTTATGGTTAGCCATGTCAATGGTTTAACAACTCAAGGAACTTTAATACTTGCTTCAAATTATGTGATATTTGATTTTGTTTTCCCATTTGTAACAATATTCAATTCTAAAATTTTGTTTATCTTGTTTTTACTCGTTTGGGCTGTCATCTTACGTTACTTGGGACAATATGCTTCTGGGTATCGAGTAATACACATAGATGGTTCTCAACAATTCTTAAGCATCTTGCATCAGGTCGGTGTTATGGAGTGAGACTGGTGTGCCATTCATACTTATGAATGAAACTATGTGCATCGCATTCTAATCCTCCTTTATTCTTAAGGACATATATATTATGTATTATTGTATACTGCTTATGTCAAACAATTGCATATCGATTACTGTAAATCCACTATTATTGCCCAATAATGTTGTTATATAGGACAAAATACACTGGTTTATACACTGTTTTTATTCACACTATTACAACTACATACAGATAGGAAATTGTATTTACGTGGTTATAACATGTATGTTTAGTGTGAGCAGATGATTCAGTAAAACGTTACATTGTCAACACATCTCCCATCATTGTACATTGTATTTACAACTAAGAAGTCTTACTGTGAACTACTAACCAAACAACAAGATAAACAATTATGAACAATACAACTTAAAAGCATACATGCTTTAAGGTTGTTAGTATTATATTATTAAAGCATTACACATTGCTGAAAGGAGTTTGCCGCTTCTAAAGGACATGAAAATATCTAAAATAATGTCTCGGACATGGGGAAAATATACTTAATAAAGATGAGGTATTTAATAAACAAACATTAATTGGAGGATAACTCTGTATTCATGCTGTATCGCCATCATTAATTAATGTATAGCTTGTCTACATCGCTGACGGAATTTTGGACAGTGTCGAAAAAGTAATGGCCATTTTAAGAATTAAACATACACACAACACTACTAATCTCCAAACTGGATCGTTCTAGGAATATTTATCTTCACTTAAAATGGAAAGTTTTACAGAACATACAAACGACACTACTTTTCTCCAAAGTGGATAGTTCTAGGAATATTCGTAAATTGTCTAAACACAAAAGCGGCGTTTTTACAGAAAATGCAAACGATGGGGCGATTCTACAATTTCCATGTGTGTTTTCTTTTGTTTTTATTGCTAAAATTAAGCTATAACTGCAACTATATCAATTCATTCTCATTTTGCATAACAATGTTCGAAAAATGTGCAGCCAGACTCGAACCTGGGACCTTCGGACAACTGTTCCAATCCTCAACTGACAGAGCTAACTGGCCGGACAATGTTACATCAATTCACCTATTACATATACATGAACAGAGAGCTACTCCTCCTAGAAATTTGAATTCTTCCTGAAATTTCTAGGGAAACAGAAAAAGATAGAAAACGACCGGACAATGCTATATCAATATACCTGTTAGATAAACCGTGACATTGCTTGTATTAAAAATTTTCTTCACATTCCATGTTTTTATTAGGTTTTTATTTGGATTTGCAATCAAAAATAGTAAAATCTCCATCACAAAGTTGCACCTCTAGAAAGATAAAAATATCGAACAGGGAAAGCAGCATTCAAGGACGACAGTCAACCACAAAACACGAAAAACAAACACGCAAACAGACAAACGAGAAGGCAAAAGTAATAAAAAAAATGCAAACGACATCATAAACACAAAAGGGTTGACAATAGGGCTACCGTCTTGGAACGGTCAGTGGCAACAAAGGCCACTGGGTGTTTAAACCGGTTCTAGGGTGCACCAAATCTCACACTTACCCTACTGTCATCCCATTAAAACAGGACAGTGTAAATAAAGAAATCCCCGCCATGATCTAATCTCTAACCAACAAGGCAGCATCAATAGGCAATATAAGTAAAACACAAATATGCTCGTGTAAATATAATACAAAAAAAAAACAATAGCCTAGAAAGCCACAATGAAGGTACTCAATGACTTGGCAGAAGCCAGAGCAACAAGAGAATAAACCATTAAGGGCACGACAGGAAAGAGCATTGACAAACATCATCTTCAATGAAGTGGGCGATCTGGGCACGACAAGCATTAAAATCAATAGTTGAAGGTAATCTATATTTAGGACCTTTCGAGTTGACCAATGTCTTAAATGAAAAGTGTACCTGAATTATACACATTTGCATTTCATATATAATGACTAAATATTAACTCCTTATTTTGCTAAATAATAATAAATGTATAATTTACAGATTGATCATTACGACATTTTATAAAACTGTTTCCTGATTTTCAAACACTAGTGTCTGAGATTTTCTGTCCTCGCCGAACAACTCTCACCTTCTTCTTAAGATTCTCTTTCAAGTTCTTTTTCGTGACACACTTAGTCTTACTTGCAACCTCTTTCTTTCTTATGTTGTGAGTCCAAAACCTTATTAACCTCGGTAAATCACACATGACAATAGAGGTGGCGACGGCTGCAAGAACGAATATTCCACACTGTCCAATAGTTATAGCAGATCGACGACCGTCCCAAATACTTCTACGTTCGCGTCGTGCTCGCCCCGTTTTCTTGGCATCTATCGTCATTTCTTCAATCATTTTGACAAACACAGGGTCATTCAGAATGTCGCTAATATTGGCCGCTCTGCTACAAATGCTTTGTCTCGCTTCAGAGCAGTTACCAATACGAATACTGTTGCCATCAGTTGTATTCACCATTAGCAAAACACACAATGGTCGCCGGACTACAACTGAAAATACACATACGTGCACATGATGCATGTAATTCAGGTTTAGCATAATATGTTATTCCATGTATTTTTATGTGTTAGTACGTGTATTTGTTGTGCATAAACATGTATTTGTGAATACTAATACATGAAATTATATATGTTTATAATGTATTGGCATATGTTATTACATTACGTACATATATGTATTGGTACATGCTAATGTGTGTATTTTTACATGCAAATAAAGTGATGCATACAACCGTTTTGGCCGCTCTGCTACAAATGCTTTGTTGAGCGTCGGTGCATTTACAAAAATGAATACTGTTCCCATCTGAGTTATTCACTATTAGCAAAATAGATAACGGTCGCCGGACTACAACTGAAAATACCTAGTATATATATGTGTGTATGATACTACGTGGAATTTATATATAATTCAATACCGTCATAAGTATTGATTATAAAATAAATATAATGGAGTGTTTACATCCGAATGGAATTTACACTGTATAATTAACTACAGTGGAAATATAATCATGATAATTGTGGTTGATTATTTTAGTAGTACAGGGAGTAACACGTTCGACTCTGAATTCCTGGGTTACTTCGGAGTGTCCTACATGACTTTGTCTGACGAATAGGGACACAAACCGGGCGGTCCCGTGTACCAGAGTCTATCCTTTGTGTACGTTAAACAATCATAGGAATCTCTTCAAGAGATAGTAAGAGTAGGGTAGGGCAGATTCCCCCGGATACCTATTAATAAAAATAATCAATGTTCATATAAAATAATAATAATTGTTTTAATAAGTATCATTCCACTCCACATGGGATGTCTAGAAATAACATATTTTTACTGTGCATGTTTCAGCTTCAGTATTTTTCAGTATTAACATGAGCCATTTTAACTCATACATACATTATATAACATTTAACTGGAATTCGTATTGTTAAATAAAATTGTCGTAAGTTTTAGTCATTTGAGAAATAAATATTTTTCGACGAAAATGATTATTGATTGGGCCTATACCCATGTAAACTCTATGTTGCTAGGTAAGCAGAACATTAAGAAATCTTAAATAACTTCAGTTAACCTTAATATATGTTATACAACTTTCAAAGTGTCGTAATTAACGTTCATCCAACATATTTAAACTATTCTAAACTTTTGATGCAGCAGAAATGTTTGATGCAGCAGAGCTGCTCTTTCAAAACCCCTTTTCTTTTTAAAAACCTTTATTTCAAAAGCGATTTGATAAGTAAAGTTTGTATCCACTAAATACGTTTCTTTTACTGATATATAACTAATGCTTGCATACCGGATAAGGTTATCCGCGTTTTACATGGGTGATGGAAATCCTGATATTACACATGTGGGAAGATAAAAGTCGCGCGCTGATATCAACAATGGCAGTTGCATGATGTCATTGTTTAAAGAAACATGAAAAACGTTAATAGTTGGGGACGTCAATGCACAGAATGCAAATGATCAACCTCGGCGGAGTGATATTCTAGCCAATAATCCCTGCCACCACACAAGTCATGTGACGATAGCTGAGGCCATGTGATTACAAAATGGCGATACACTAGGTAATTCTTGGTACAGCAAACTGTTGCCGTAACCAACAGGCAATTTAGCAATAACATCATCACCTTCGATGAAGAGGATGTTGAAAAACATTCAACCTGCTTCGGCTTGGGTGTAATCTCTTTATTAAATTACGCACAGCGTCTGTAATGTTCTCAATGGAATACATGTTTGTTTACAAGTAACCGGTGTGCATATTAAATATATATTCGCTAAAATTGATTTTTTTTTATAAATAAATTTTTGTTACCAGATACCGTTTTTCACACTATTTTCCTATATTATGAACAAAGAAAGTTGAAATATTGAACTAAAAAATATTTAACCAAATTATAAATTTGTGTTGTGGCAGTGGTTACTGTTACAGACCGGGGAAATAACCATTGCGGAGAGTTTGGTAAATGATATGTAAGAAAAATAATCAATCATGGGTATAGATTAAAAAAAATCGAATAACATCTTCAGCACAGTCAAGCGCCTCAGACAAAACACATTCTGTTGATGAGCCGTTAAACAACAAATCAATTTTGTAATTACATGAAGTTATATTTATTGATGCCTGTGACGTGTCTCAAATCCGACCGTACGCCTCCATATGGTATCCTTCATGAACACGAGTTCTTACGAAACACATAGATACATACCTCCCACCCAGTATGTTGAGCCGTTCTCCAGACTGAGCGTGTTTGACATGTTCAGATACTGCCGTGGATTTGTAAACGACGCCAGTGACGCATTTAAACTTCGACAGTGTCCTTGTGCTAGGGTGTAGTTTGACATGTTCTTATTTACTTGGAATTCACGTCGGTACGTTGCTATCCAATCTAATAGCGTTAAATATAAAATATTCAACTATCACATGCATAGCATATATGTTTTTTATACATATGAACAGTTCCGTATGTTGTTATTTTCCTATTTTGAGCACATGCCAAGATATTATCAACATCCTAATACAACGATTGAATGCTGGGAAAGTTATAAGTTTCCTACTGCCATTGTAGCCTTTAAAGATATACACAAACTCATCGTTTTTAAGGAGCTCAGTGAAGAGAATGGTGAGTTGGGACTTTCTGTTTGTTATTTTCATTTCTGTATAGGCCCCTGTTAAAATAGTTACAAACCGTACACATAAAGCTTTTTGATTTGTTTATGGCATATTTTAATTTTAATGTTTTACTTTTAATATTAACGGAACAAATCTCTTTTAAATGTTCATTATTATCGAATTATGTGTTGTTCAAAGAAATTAGAAATTAGATATATAAAATGAATATGTTAAAGTGTGACTTGGAGTCGTGCCGCATACTCTACCGAAGTTTCGAAGGAAATGATTCACAGCTCGGTAGTCGGTACAGAATATATATATAGAGGATCTTAAACGAGTTCCCATTTCATATAAGATTTATGAAACGAGTTATGAATTATTTTAATTTTAACGAGCCTTTTGGAGAGTTAAAATTAAAAATAATTCATAATGAGTTTCATCAATCTTATATGGAATGGGAACGAGTTTAAGATCTTTTTTATCACATAACATTGCAATCAAATTAGTAAAAAATAATTTAGATGGACATAGAACCGCCACGACGTCAGACACACTTTAGCGCCCATAGGGGGCACTCCTCAGTTTCGCATGAATGTCCATGGTGTGAATCAGAAAGAAATTAACTAAGCATCTTTTAGGTCCATGGATGGTATTTATAATAATTATGAAGTACATGTTTGATGTTTTTTTCAGTTTTGAGTACTTCTAAGTTTATTTTGGTGTATTGGAATATGCATTCTTTGGGTTTTTTGGAGGCTATAAATAGAAAAATGTGAACCAATCAAAAACTTCCTAAAAGTAGGTAAAATGGCTGATTTTCACTGACGGGGAGATCAGCATGAAATAACTTTTTAAAACGCCGGACTAGGTATGTAAAATTTAGCATTTCCTGATATGCAAGAGCATTATGAGTGCAGACATGACCCTGATATGCGTAGGATTTTTTTTTAATTTTATTTATTGACATTTGAAATATTGCTAAAATTGTTTTTTTAGCATGTTTTGAGGGGTGGCGTAATCCTAAAGAAATGGGACTAAAGTTGTACAGAAAATGCTTTTTGATACTTTTATTTGGTATGGAAACATGGGTAATTTTATTGTCTTCTAAGAAATGTATGACACAATGATGATGTGATTTATTTTTGCTCAAGGATTCAGGCTAAGGGCTTGTCATGGATTTGATGATTGAGAAATGTACATTAAACTGTGGAGTGCCCCTATAACGTCATAAAATATGTGACGTCGTAACGTCGCGTCTCACACATAACGTTGCGTATAAAAGAGTTCGTGTTTTACCACTTTACAAAATAGCAGTTTACGCCAACTTTTTAACTAACCAACAACAATGTTGTATATAACGTGCATTATTTTTATAAGCTGTCACAAATAATAAGTTTATGACTCAGTGAATTATGGGTGAATTTGTAATAAATAAGATAGTTTCAGTTAATAAACTTGCGTAGTGTTACAGGTTTAACTCAACCAATCAAAATCGTACCAGGTTGTATTACACGTGTGTCATACATAGAGAATATTATGTCAGTGCCTTTTACTATCAAGTTTATTAGGCGAGGCTTAGACAACGAAGAATGGCGAGGCTCATGTAGATTATCCACATTTTCTGTATGAATTACTATTATTACCTATTTCTCAGAATGTTACGCTTATCGAGGACAGCGCCATGTTGTTGTTTTTTGTTCGTTTTATGACGTCAGGCAGCGTTAAGTGCATGCTGTCAGATAACGTTACGTACAGTAAACGCCGAAGGATGCCGCATTGATTTTCTCTATTGGTCAGTGCCTAATAAAGCAAAATTTATTAGGTCACCCCTTTATTAGGCAGAAAAGTGCACATCTGCATAATAAAATAGAATATTACACTGCTAACAAGGGACGTTATGTGATAAAAAACCATAAGAGGTAGGATTATGATTCTCAAGACTACATAGCTTTACGTACACACGTCGTTCAAACAGTAACGCCAGCAATACGGCGATTACGTTGATACTGTCACAAGCCGTACACGGTCACTTAAATATTGAGTTCTGCTCAACCCTGGGCTAGAGGGTTTGAACGGTAGCAAACACTCTTCACTTCACTATCAAACCAACACTGCATTATTTATTTATTTTTTGTATTTTTCGTGTTCGACGATTACTAAATTTCTCCAATCATACTTTTTCATTGATTTTCGGTCAAAACGAGATGACCGGATATTCCATCCAGTTCTCTTCCATATAGTATCTTAACATTACAGGCAAATAGTTTGAGTTACATGTACATTTTTTGGGAAAGTTGTTTTTATTATATTGATTATAAGTTTGAGAAAAAGGTTATTGTTACACTGTTGGCTTAGAAATATTAACATCATATCTCTACGTGAATAAAATTAATATCTATAACACATATTAGAGTCAGAACGAAAAAAAGTATGGGGATATTTAGGAAATATACTCTGTAAAAGAAGTTTTGGACCATGACAGTGTTCGAACCCGTACAATGATCGCTGAACCATGACATTCGACCATATCCCTTATTATCTCAGTTGATAATTCACAATAGATCAACAATCAACAATAATTATCGTTTACAATGAAAGTATGCGAACAAATAATAATCTTTTTATTGGTTACTCGAATGTGTCCATAACTGTTACTTTTTATGGACTTTGCAACAGTTTTTACAGACACTTTGTGTGTTCGTGATATTTTTTTAAAATCAAATCTTGTTTGGAATTTAATGTTTCTGGTACCAAATTAACCGGGTAGGGTAGACCGTGGTTACTAAAAAAAGATACTTAAATTTTGCCCACTATTTTTATGTTTATATGACTTTATATACCCTGGACCAAAACTTTTTTTACCGAGTATATTAAACGTTTCAAGTTGCATATAAACCATATACTTATAAATGTATACTACTATATTATTTACTCTGCACTTAAACTAAAACATTAAAGTTTAGAAGGTCAATATGAATTAAACTTAAATATAAGCTGCAGTAGTAAATAATTCATAATTTACAAATACAAGAGGTGTTCAGCTTATAACGTAACGCTTTTTATAAGATGTTATTTTTCCGCGGAAGTGATTATCATAACAAATTCGTGATTTAATTATGTAAAAATGTCACTTAAAATGTATGCATTTACAAATCATCACCAATTTCACACGGTTCGCTTTAAATTACGTTTTGAATTAGGTGCGTACTATTTTCCAATTTTAAGTTTCTATTGCCGTAGAATTTTACCTTAAACCAAATAATTCAACAAGATGCATATCATAATTGTTTAAAACTTTGTTTGCAATTTAAAAGTGAACGTATGCTTCATTTTAAGACAAAACTATAGATGTTGAATTAAAAGTTCGAATTTTATCGCAGTATGAAGTAATCTAAAAATGATAGGACAGTTTGCTCGTCGGTTAGCGAGGATTTTATAAATTAACCAAAATAAGCATTTTATTGATATTTTGTAAGACTAAATAAATGAATAATTATTTTTACTGTATTATCACATACCATATAAATATAACTTTGGTAAAAAAATTAATAAATTCATCATTATTTGCAAATGTGCGTGTTTTGCCCCTAAATCTTAAGGTATTATTTTCTTATAAGAAAGTAATGAACCTTTTTTATAGAGGAGGAAATCATAACAATGCCTGCAGTTGATGTTTCGAACTAGAAGTTTTCATAAATTCAATCATTTTTCAAAGTCGAATTTCATGTTAATATTCGTTGAAATCTTAAAAAAACGACAAATAGCAAAACAATCCATATTCCATTTTTTTACGTTCAGACATGGACATATCAGACTACTGTAACCTTAAACAACATTTTACAAGCATTTTATTTTAAATTGTATTGCAGTTATTTTTATTATTGAAGATTTTTGCTTCAAAACATCATTCTCCCTTTTTAAAAATACACTAGGAATCATTATACTTGACATGAAAAAGAACATATTTGACGAGAATGTCAATATATTTGATACAGTTACAAAACGAAAATGTAACGTTATAAGCTGAACACATCTTGTATGAGGAATATGAAGTGACGATGTAAAAACTAGGAAGCTAATTCAGAAGATGACATTTTAAAATATAAAAACATGATAAGAGGTGATAACATCGGATAATTAAATTTAGCGTTAATAGTTTAACCCAAGTCAATAAAAATGTTCCTAAAATACTTTTTTTAAAGTCTAATATTAGGTAACGTTACAGGAGAATTATGTTATGTAATCGACATAACGTTATCTGTCTAGAACACTCAACATCGACAAGGTAACCGAGACTGACTTATTTAAACTGATATATCCCATGGACAAGTCCATCGGCATTGCGTGGATAATGGCAGTGTGAATTGAGAAACGACAAATCTAACATGGTTTTTTAAAATACTAAATGCTGATTGGATTTTGAGGAGTTTTTAAAAATGCTATCACGACCTCTGACGTCACGTCCTTCAACCGTTAGGGCGGCATTTAAACGAGTTTCAACGTCGGAAAATATCCTAAACAACGATTACGTTAGTTTGCAACGTTACATTCAAACAACACATTGGAATTTATAAAAAACGATAAAGCTGTATGTATTCTTCGTTTGATGCTAAGAGATGGACATACAATGTAAGTTGTGACAACTTGTTTGTATTATGTTCAATCTCTCGCAAATGTGTATATAAAATACATACAAATCCATGTCAGATAAAAAATAAAATGTTTCCAGCGGGTTTGTATTGTTCGAGATCAAGACCTGGTGTTTGGGACTTGAAACACCTCGAAACCGAGGGCCTACGGTATCGATGGTCTGCAAGTCCCGCCCACCAGGTATTGATCTGGGACAATATAAACCCGATGGAAATATTTTATTTCTTAAATTAATTGCATATGTCTAGATATGACAAAGCCAGTGTGCGTGTGTGTGTGTTTTAAAGTTAAAACATCTGAAATAGTTATTCGTGGCGAAAGCGGGGCATATTTGTTGTTGTGGGTATTGACATACTTGTCGGAGCCAGTGTAGATGGTGACGTACTTGTCGGAGCCGTTGTAGATGATGACGTACTTGTCGGAGCCGTTGTAGATGGTGACGTATTTGTCGGAGCCAGTGCAGATGCTGACGTACTTGTCGGAGCCGTTGTAGATGATGACGTACTTGTCGGAGCCGTTGTTGATGGTGACGTACTTGTCGGAGCCGTTGTAGACGGTGATGTGCTTGTCGGAGCCGTTGTAGACGTTGACGTACTTGTCAGAGCCGTTGTAGACGGTGACGTGCTTGTCGGAGCCGTTGTAGACGTTGACGTACTTGTCGGAGCCGTTGTAGATGGTGACGTACTTGTCGGAGCCGTCGTAGACGTTGACGTACCTGTCGAAACCGTTGTAGACGTTGACGTACTTGTCGAAACTGTTGTAGACATTGAGAGATATATTAAGTATAAAAACATATCACATTAAATTGAGCGATGGGGGATGTTCAAAAAATTCGTAGACAACACGTATTATGATCTCTTATATGTACGGTTGTTTGCATAAAAGGTCATTGGATACCGCCACTGAAGTGAATAGCAGGTCTAGATGTGTGGTTATAAGACATCCATGTTAACAGGACTAACTAATACCCGGAATACGTCAAAATTAGCATTAGTTTATTTTTGTATGAGATAGAAATAATATACGAGTCTACTCGTATTTTCTCTCGTATTTACATTTTATTGAAAAGCTGTTAGCACATGTCGATTTTGAAGTTTAACAAGTGTATAATAAGTCAATTACTCAGTTCATTAGTCGGCTCAGTGCTTCTATTAAGTTGTTCATATTACCCGATCCTCAGGATGTCATAGGGTTGCATTTTACTTAGTTATAAATAAAATGCTTAGTTGCTTCTGTCCTTTAGCTCATCTATGCCAAAATACAAAAGTAAGAAACATTTAGTGGTCGTTATACTTTATTCCGGTTATTTAGTATCGTCAACAGATGGCCATCTCCACTTCGTCATCCGATTGCAAATGTATAATAGTTATACGAACAATATCAGTAGAATAGGATAACGGGATAATGGGTCGGGTAATATGGACACCTTAATAGAAGAACTGAATCGATTAGTAAACTGATAATTGACGTATTATAACTAAATAACTGTAATAAAGGATAACACACACTAAATGTTTCTTTATTTTGTATTTTAGCATAGATGAGCAAAAGGACAGAAGCAACTAAGCATTTTAGTTATAACAAAGTAAAATGCAACCCAATGACATAACAAGTAACATTTGTTTAGGTTTTAGATGAAGTTTTCTGTAAATACCGGGCTTTTAACACACCGTGTTGTCATTAGCTTTCAGCAAAAATGGGATGCAGTAAAATTATGAAATAATTATGCCTTGAACTCTGTAAAAGCATAAACAATTGCTCGTTGTTTATAATATTATCGAGACCCGTCATTGTAAAAATACTGAAACGCTGAATCCACCGATTCAGGGAGTTCCAGCGTCTTTTTGCTAAGGCTTCTAGTGATACCTTGCTACTTAACCGGTCATGATGAAGACGATACCAATATGTTGCAATTATACGGATCAGCGAGTAAATAGAGAAGAAAGAAACATGTGT
The DNA here is from genome assembly GCA_037043455.1 of Cyrtodaria siliqua. Lineage (NCBI taxonomy): Eukaryota > Metazoa > Mollusca > Bivalvia > Adapedonta > Hiatellidae > Cyrtodaria > Cyrtodaria siliqua. The sequence goes on from JAWPHD010012998.1 coordinate 55,960, forward strand.
ATTATACATTAAATCTATTAATTTATTAAAGCTGTATTTAGTGTACGTTTGATGAGTTCAAGTTTTGACTTTTTCATTATAGTATTGTGGTACTCTGGCTGCCACACGATGTAGAAAACGAATAGTATTACCATCTTATTGCCTTTATTATGGTCCTCCAATTTGGCCAAGACATTGCCGTATTAGATAATATTTTCGTTAGGAACGGAACTACTGTTTATAGACAAATTTTTGGTATCCTTCACCAGATGGATGGCCTTTTATACAAACGTTTGGGTAATACTTTTCCCATATTGATATAAGAGCCTATTTGATGTTATAAATAACCTAAATAATGTGTTGCTGAGCTGTAATACAACGGTTCCTTTAAGAATTAAAACACTGAAAATTAGTTAAAAATCAGAATATCATCAGTAATTGGTATGATTTGTCACTAACCATGATATTTGCTCCATTCTGTCCTATATTTAAAAAAATACGAGTATAAGATGAGGAGCCGACAATATGCAATTATCAATGTTTGCCCTCTCCAACCCCACCCCACCACCACGTGTGTGTGTGTGTGTGTGTGTGTGTGTGCATGCGTACGTGTGTTCGTGATTAGCATGTTGCTCCTATGGATGGTAATGGGACAATATAATTGTACATTTTTCCATATTTTCTGGATTTATCTGCATTACTCTATAACATATTATTTTTGCTCTGTCGTCAATATTGAATATTTAACAATTAGCAAAGACAAGACTTGATAGAGGTCAAGGAGAGGGATATGCACATATGACATTTTTGGCGTCTGACCGCTCCAAGGCGGTACCTCTGTGATGTTACATTTATGTTTGTGGTATCGCATAATCGGTTTATATGTATCCGTGTAATTGTTGCTAGTTTTATAAAAGTATGTTTGGTTGACTCTGTAAATGCTAGATGTCCCGCTTTAGGTTTCTTTTTTTTTCTTTTTTCAATTTTAAAGCTTGGATTTGGTACATAATAATTACTCGAAGAATATAGTATAAGTAATATTCAAACGTCATTTATGTGTTGAATTTCATTCAACTATTAACGGAAACATTACACGTGTCAAACGACAAACTGCTTACCTGGAACACGCTTTCCACGTAGCTGTATGGCGTCTATTTCCACCCACGTACCTGCCACAGAACAGTCAATATCTATCCGGATGATATTTGTCGCCGTGTCTTTATGCTGTTAAGACAATACTGTTTTACTTTTTTATTTGTGTCTCGTTCATGTTTATTTTTATTTATTTATGACTTGTAATATTTATTAATGGAAACTAAAGATTGCCGTGAAATCAGGTACAAGTATTTGATATATATACATGATAATATATACATGATATATGTGCATGATATATGTGCATGATATATGTGCATGATATATGTGCATGATATGTGTGCATGATATATGTGCATGATATTTGTGCATGATATATGTGCATGATATGTGTGCATGATATATGTGCATGATATATGTGCATGATATATGTGCATGATATGTGTGCATGATATGTGTGCATGATATATGTGCATGATATGTGTGGATGATACATGTGCATGATATGTGTGCATGATATATGTGCATGATATGTGTGCATGATATGTGTGCATGATATATGTGCATGATATGTGTGCATGATATGTGTGCATGATATGTGTGCATGATATGTGTGCATGATATGTGTGCATGATATATGTGCATGATATGTGTGCATGATATATGTGCATGATATGTGTGCATGATATATGTGCATGATATGTGTGCATGATATGTGTGCATGATATATGTGCATGATATATGTGCATGATATATGTGCATGATATGTGTGCATGATATATGTGCATGATATGTGTGCATGATATATGTGCATGATATGTGTGCATGATATGTGTGCATGATTTGTGTGCATGATATATGTGCATGATATGTGTGCATGATATGTGTGCATGCTATGTGTGCATGATATATGTGCATGATATGTGTGCATGATATGTGTGCATGATATGATATGTGTGCATGATATGTGTGCATGATATGTGCAATAACATATAAAGAGAGCAGATTCAATAGGTATGCAGATATACATGAGTTATTATAATACATCCCCGTGATGTTGATGATATGAACATCGTCATCGATTAGTCATCATTATGCTATTTTAATAAATAAAGTTATAATGAAAGGAGATTTATTGATCGTTGGTATATTGCGTATAACAATATTTTTCAAGCGATATCTGCTTTGTTGTCAGTTGTTTTACAACTGCTGAGGTCTACTCGAGTAAGGCATTTTCAATCCAAATATAGCAATGTAAAACATAATGATAAAACAGACCTTTAGTAATGGTGAGAATATCCTGGAATTGTGTATATTCTCTACTCTACTACGTGGACTCGTGTACAGTGGGATTATTTCCTCTTGACCCGTGTTTAGGTTTGGAATTACTGCCGATACTCGTTTTACTCCTCCGGCGTGAAATATCTCGTATATATCAATCGCTGTCACTAGAACCTTTTCTTCGAAGTAAATCTGTCACAAATAGCAGTTGTAATAACATAATTACACGAGTACGAAGTATATGTTAGTAGATTGTTGGGTTTATTTTTTGTTTTCTTTTTCTTTTCTTTTTGTTTTGTTTACTTAACGTATATAATAGATCGAACTCTAATAACTGGCAGAAGAACACGTCTGTTATCGTCAGAGCTTTTTAGTACATACTAAAAGTTAAATGTAATTATTACTCCGAACAAATCCTATTCCATTTTTGGATCTACTACTCTTGGAGACTATGTAAAACGTTTTAAAATCGATATTATCTGGGTTATCCCATGCATAACCAAATTCTTAGTTATTAAAAAACGTCTTAACACACCGCGCCCATTTTTTTTACACCTGTTGTATACGATTCAACTCAATCTTTACACAAAGTTGAATGTTTAACAAGGCAAAAGTGGAAGGAAGGAGGGACGACGAACGGACGACGGACAAGTCGTCATCCAAGAAAAACTGATAATGTTCATGCAGTCTTTAGAAAACATCACCATTACAAAGTGTAATAAAAAGCGTTTACAATTTGGTAATATAATGCAATGATCAACTAAATAGCCTGTTGTTGTTTATTAAATCAACCGTAACTAATGCAATTACAAACCTGCTAAATCTGCTTTGCTGTTTGGCAATTTATAAATATCACATTCATGAGATGGAGATAGTAAGAATGTTCACCCTGAGGATATGATTATCGCCCGAGACAACAATGAATACTATCTTACTATCTGACGCGAGGGAGTATTATAAGGTGATAGTAAAAAAGTATCGCATGCGCAGCTTTGATGCGCATTGGTGTGCTTACTGTTCCGCCGAAGTCAGCGGTTCAGCATGGTGAAATTGCACGTCCCCTCCACCACCCCCCTTCACGAAATATCCGCGTTCTAATACGTTTTAATTTCGTTTTGGTACCATGTTAAACTCGTAACTCATACATTTAACAAAATAGTCCATGAAGTTGATATGATAGTCTATGAACCGGGCAATAAGATCAGAAGAGTACGTTTTGTATTTAGAACATGAACGCCTGCTTAATATTGAAGTTATTAAACCTTGATTTTTTTATGATGCGAGACTGTGCCGAACTTTATAGTAATTGTATTCAACAATTAAAATAATCAATATGTAACAGGCACGAATGTGAGATTCTATTTATCCCATATCTTCAGCAGAGCCACATAGCAGACCTATACCAATGTTACTGTCTATTACACTAGTGTATGTTGATCTTAAGTTTTTTCTGGCTTTACAACTTAATTTACTTATATGTATCATGTTTATCGTCCGATTCTGAAGAAGGAACACGCTTTATAACTTTTATCTTAAATTCGAGGATACAATAATTGGTAATATGACTAATAGATATCATGATATTTGGATACGTTGTTTACGCATTACTTGCATGAAGACGTAAATAGCAGGAGAAGACAAATGCCAAACATCACCTTATCACAGTTTATATTGGGTGTATGCATTACTTCTGATCTAAATCTATTTAAGTAGTATTTACAATATCACCTATATCATATCTATTATATTGACGTAGCTGTTATGTTAACCTTGTCCTTGCTATTAAGAGGGGAGCTATTACCGTCAGGTACTGATTTGCGTCAGTTGTTCGTTGGGCCCAAGCTCCTTTTTTATCACCATAACTCGGGTACACATTAGGCTTTCCAACTACCTGTCTCGCTGCCCAACTGTATAAATATAAAAGGTTATGAAAATGCTCAAAAATCTACCTATCAAAGGTATTGCTTTGTTTAATAGTTTAATATATGAATCTTCTTATAAAAACATACACTATATATAACTAAATATATAAGGCACATATACAAACGCATTCGTCCCCAAAATCATTGTCCCTACAAAGCAATACAGCACCATCTTAACTACATAAATCCATGCATACCATTATTATGAACAACGTAAATTCATACATTAGTATGAACTACGTAAATCCATACATTATTATGAACAAACCATACATACCATTAGCATGAACAACCCATACATACCATTAGTATGAACAAGGTAAATCCAGACATTATTATGAACAACGTAACTCCATGCATTAGTATGAACAACCCATACATACCATTAGTATGAACAACGTAAAGAAAAAAAAATATCGGACAGGGAAAGCAGCTTTTAAGGACGACAGTCAACCACAAAACACAAAAACAAACACGCAAACAGACAAACGAGAAGGCAAAAGTAATAAAAAATACAAACGACATCACAAGCACAAAATGGTTGACAATAGGGCTACCACCTTGGAACGGTCAGTGGCAACAAAGGCCACTGGGGGTTTAAACCGGTTCTAGGGTGCACCAAACCTCACACTTACACTACTGTCATCCCATTAAAACAGGACAGTGTAAATAAAGAAATCCCCGCCATGATCTAATCTCTAACCAACAAGGCAGCATCAATAGGCAATATAAGTAAAACACAAATATGCTCGTGTAAATATAGTACAAAAAAAACAATAGCCTAGAGAGCCACAATGAAGGTACTCAGTGACTTGGCAGAAGCCAGAGCAACAAGAGAATACACCATTAAGGGCACGACATGAAAGATTATAGACAAACATCAAACGCCACCGTCCCAATGGGCTTTAGGTAGGCGTCATCATAGGGTCCACAACCTGCCCGGTCATCGTACAATTAAAGAGGAAAGCATAGTGGCGAACTGTAAAAGGGTCCACCACCAAGCATGCAGTACGTTGCAAAATGATAGGGTCATAACCTCTTTTGATAAACGTTTTAACAAGATTAACAAAGATAGTATGAAAGTGATCATGACCAAGAATCTTACGAAGTTTATAAATCACATCATCATAGAAGTCAGGTTGTGATAGTCCTTGTCGCAGAAGAGTCCTTAAATTACTTTTATATTTGGAAAGAAGATCAGGGTTACGATAATAACATTTTGCAAAGGTTTTACGAAGTTTATGGTGACGGTAACCCTGATTGAGTAGCTTTTAGTTATACAAAGATTACGAATATTAAAGTCCTCAACTCGAGTACAAGCTCTTGAAAAACGAATAAGTTGAGACACAAACACAGTATAAGAAGTTGCTCGGGGAACATCCCCATCCAAGTGGGGGTAATTAACAATGTCAAAATTAAAATCATCTCTCTTGTCATATATTTTGCTAATTATTTCACCATTTTCAATCGAGAGATCTAAATCAAGAAAGAAGCGTTATTATCAGATATATTAGCTTTATTAAGCTGAAGTTCTTTAGGATAAATAATATCAACCATAGTTGGAAAGAAAGGGTTGTCAATGTTCAGTATGTCATCCAGATACCGAGAGGTATCATAAAAGCTTCAATAACATCTGCCTGGGTATCTGGTGAAAGAGCTCAACATGAATCTTTTTCATAGCAAAATAAAAACAAATCTGCGACAAGTGGTGCACAGTTCGTACCCATAGGGATACCAACAATTTGTCTATAAACAGTGGTGCCATACCTGACGAAAATATTATCTAATAGGAAGATGAGTGCTTCACAAACTTCATAGCAAGTCCACATAGTATAATTGTCTAAACTGCAGTTAGTAAAAAACGCTTTAATATTATTACATGCCAAAAATGTAGTATTTTCTCTAGCGAATGTTTTTTGAATAAGAGAAATTAGCTTGTCTTTAATAAGATGATGTGGTAAGGTTGTATATAGTGTAGAAAAGTCATAAGTACTTATTGATGAAACTTGACCTTTATTGTAAATGTTATCGAGAACGTCTCCTGAATTTTTTATAGACCAAAATAAATTAATCCCAGAGTTTTCTTAAGTTTTATCACAATATAGTTTAACGTGATCTTTAACGGCAGTGAGACAAGAAGTTAAAAGTTTGGAGATGTTTGTTGTGATGCAGGCACTAGAATTAGAAATAAAGCGAGCCTTATACGGATTTTTATGTAATTTAGGAATCCAGTACATGGTAGGCAGTTTATTTTGCTTATCGTTTACACCAGCCTTGAAAGTAGTGCACCGAGTGATATGTGCGGAAACAACATCATCCTCAGTAGAATTAACTGGAGTATACGAATTGGTGCTGCCGAGTTCCAGAGATGAAACATTGACGTAATGTAGGCGTCAAACAATAATTACATTATTAGCTGCTTTATCTGCAGGAACTAAAACAAATTTATTATGAAATTCCTGAATTCCCGATTTTAAAATACGAAAGGAAAACCTAGGTCTTGGAGGAAGTCAAGAGGGGTTAGCATTATAAAAGTTAATACGTGTATCTATAATTTTAAGAATTGCCTTTTTCCAAGTAGAAAGCGAGTTTGGGTCCGCATGTTCTCTACGACACCATTTTATACTAAAATCTTCAATGGAGTGGGCGATCTGGGCACGACAGGCATTAAAATCAATGGTTGAAGGTAATCTATATTTAGGACCTTTTGAAAACTAATGCCGAATACGTTTATCAACAATATCAAAATTACCTGTGATGACATGACCTGCTGGAGCATAGCACAATTTTGATGTGAAACATTCACATTCCTTATGAGTATTATGTACTATATCAAGGTCAGAAACTATTTGTGTTGTAGTTGAAAATAATATTTCTAATAGGCTTTTTTATACTTATAAAAAAATTACAGGACTATAGGAATTTTGAAATATTTTGGGATAGAATCAACTACATTAGTATCCCGAACCAATACTAGGCATGTCAATGAAATCAATACCCTGTTATATAATATATAGTACGTTTTAGAAAATTCACAAGCACGTGATCGACTCCTGTCAATGTGGGTCGGAGACATGATTGCTGTGTAGTTTTGAACTATGGAGCAGTCGGTATACTAGGGATCTGTACGAATGAACATGTTGTCGGCTTCCTCGTCGATCAACTTTAGTGAAGAAATAGACAAAGAGGTAAGCCGTGAAGCATAGAGTGCTTTCCAGACTGTTTAAAATAGAATGTAAATCAGCGACAGAAATATAACACGCGATTTACGTTTGATGTTACCATTACCATGATTACGCCTAAGACCATGAGACCTAGATAACGCTTTCGAATAGAAATTATAGAAAAAACGTCAATATTAGGATCTTTAGAAATATTTCCTTCTTGATAATATTGTCATTAAGGCCGAGTGGATAAGGTGTCTGTAATTCTTTTATCCACTTAAGTTCTGCAATATGTCTAGCTTTTATTTTGAAGCTTTTAGTAGCATCATTACCAAAAAATATATATTCAACCCGTTGAACAGTTACGTAATTAAAAATTATGGACCTGAATGACGAAGTGTTGGTACAAGTAATTTTTAACTTTTTAGGATTACTTGTATTATATTTGTGTTCACGAAATCGAACTTTTAAGGATCGACCTGTTTGTCCAACATATTGTATACCGCAACGTGGTGCATTTCAAGTCAGAACATAAATGACGTGAGTAGTACGTCAATCAACATTTGAAGCTAGACATACATTAAACAATCTACCATTTACAGCTGATTTAATGGTGGACTTGCACGATGAATAATTGCAACAACTGCACCTCTTTAGCAATGCACTTATAAATAGAGGGAAACACCCTGCCGTCTTGAATGAACTAAATAATTTCTGAAAGGAGGACTTTATATGTATTTCCTCAAAACAGGTGATCCTAGAGGAGTTACGGAAACTTTTGAGCCATTATTAAAAATCCCAGTAATATTATTAGAAGGAACATGAAACGAGGTTGCCTGAATGAAGATTTAAGGTGTAGGCGTACATATGGTTTAGTTCTAAGAAATGAAGAGTTATTTTGTGGAATTTGTATTGATGACGCAGAGTGTACCGAAGAGGTGAAAGATTTATTTTTAAAGTTTTAACTAAATAGACTCATAATTGTTTTTATGGAGAGTAGATACCATTCTGTGAAAAGCGAAATAAGGGCCAATAAGTTTTTATTAGAGATACGAAATTGAATCGTATCAAAGATCCATAAGAAATATTATTAGTAAACTTACGGACTGTTAAAAGAGGTCCAAAACTCACGTCAGTGTCTAATACAAGATAATGAGGAAAGTTAAAGAAAACCATAATAAAATGGGCCAAAATGTCGATGAGCACAAAACCTTCAACGCGGTATATGAAACACACGTGTTTAAGGAAAAACTGGATCAATGAATGTCATACAATCCCTGTAGGACGTAAAATAACAATATTTATTGGATGTACGGGGAGACCTTTTACGGTCGCCACACGGCACAAAGAACACTATTGTGCATGTAAAGAAAGATTAAAATATCGGACAGGGAAAGAAGCATTCAAGGACGACAGTCAACCACAAATCCATACATTATAGTATGAACAACCCATACATACCATTATTATGAAAAAGGTAAATCCATACATACAATAATTACGAACAACGTAAATACATGCATACCATAATTATGAACAACGTAAATCCATAGAAGACATTATTATGTTATTATACCATAACTTTGAACTTTGTTGTGTTTTCAACACACACATATTAGCAATTTATTTTTTGATATTTTGTCTTTGCTTATAATACAAAGGCGTGTATTTTATATCAGACCGCAGCGGTGGCTTAGTAGTAGGAGAGTCTACCTTGCATTCGGCAGTTCATGGGTTCAGTCCCGGTCCGATCAATGACTTTATAAAAATGAGCATTTGATTGAACATTCGGCAAATAAAGGTTAGTGATAGCACGTCTCGGTCCGGTGTCAGTATAAAATGACGAGGCGGGTATCATATATTTTATTACAAAGTCATTATTTATTACGCTTTGCTCAGCAGAGTAATTAAATGTTTTACTTATATTTTAATACAATTATTATATTGTAAAGTTTACAATATCTCACACATATTTTTCGCATTGTTCGTGTTAAAAATATACTGACACATACATATCAAGACCATTCGTTTTCCACAAATGGCGCTACAACATAATTAATCTTTATTTGAAAAGGTAGCAGAAATTTGATAACAACAATGCACTTGAATGAATCTACAACTGAAGTTGTTATATATTCGGTTGTTTTTACATATACAATTTTAAATTACATAAAGATCATACATTTATATCAAATTTCGTCTACCTTGACAATGACCAACTTACTAAATACTAAGTGTGTGTATTTTCATGTGTAATAAGCAGGTTTTTGCATTCTTGATATGCTCGAGTTTTATTCATTACACATAATATGCTAATACACATATGTGCGACATTAAATAGAGTCATTTGTCCAATGAAATACGATATATGTTTATAATTTACACTTGAATAGCACCTAGCATGGACAACTAACAAAGAGGCTAAATTACGTGGAGAGTAAATGGTCCGTAAAGACAAAAAGAAACATCTAACAAATGTATACTAAATGTAAATATAACATTACGTGTAATATAGAACAATTTTACTTTTGCTTATGCCTACCGTAAAAGTGCATACCTAGATATGTCAGTAAAGGAAACTTACCCGTCATTGTCATACTGTGAGGAAAAGTTTCTAACACTGGATACCCACTGACAAATCACCTCGCCCGGTCCCTGTCCGAATCTGTTCAAAGCAATAAATAGTTGAAATGTCAAAAAAAGTATCGATGTAAAATACAAACTTGTTTTATGAGTAGGCAAAGAATGTATCACATAACTATTATAATATGAAGCTAGCCAACATTACGTATAAATCTGTATGAGTCTGAAACAAATCTCAAAATCATTATTGGCAGTATGTTCTTACGGTTTTGTTTCACTTGAAACTACCTCCATACTTTCCATAACTCGAGAGCCTTACGATGACACAACAACACACAATACATTGGAATAAGTCAATACATTTTCGTTGGACGTTATTGGAGTTCTCCGTATTAAAGACATTAAAATGTATACTATATTTCTACCATAAATTCGTCTAGACATCTGACGTGTTATTTTCAACCAATAGTTATATAAGACATAAGGATGCTTATTTTTGGTTTAAATCAAGACTACCGTTAAAACAAATATTATTATAGTAATATTATTTTGAAAACTTTTTGGTTTACTTAAACACCGTTGTAGCACAATGTCCTAGCCACTGTGCCACTGTACTGAGCTAATAACAGTTAGTAAATGTAACACAATTAAAGTAAAATACACCCCCTGTTAATCCGTAGTCATAACTGATCGTGCTATGGGAGTTTCCTAAGACTGTCAGTAATTCGGTGGTTAATCGTCTGAACATCTGTTATTTTTTACCTGCTCAAAACTTAGTTCTCTGGACATTTCTGGAAAACTATGAATTCTGGGAGTGAAGAGATATTGCCATATTAGGGGAGACCATTCGCCGAAAAGTCTTATGGGTAATGTATGCAAACCATATTGCAATCACCATGGAGTTAACCTGACGCTACACATGTCGATGACGGATATGTGTATATAACACGATGTTCATAGCGTTATTATGTGAATATGTAACTTTTTGGACAGTTTTAATATATACCAATAACTTATGAAAATCACAACGCGAAGTCCGGCATGCAATACGACCCCATATGGCTACACCGTTTAAGTGTTTTGAAATTAATAATATGTACATTTATATAAACTGTTTGTGACTTTTCAAAGTGGTGTCTTTGTCTATTTGAGCAATGTTTTGCTGACGTAAAAAAGTGAGTCAGCACTAAATAGTGGACCAGAGGAAAGCAGGGCTAGCTGTTGAGGAATTTTGCAGAGGTTATGAAGCCTGCGTATCACAAGTAACAGTCAAAATACTAAATTAAAAAGAGAAACATATCCTCAAGGTGATTAAACAATTCTCAGAAAGGCTCTCCGTGCGACGAATCAGTAGTGTTATTTTTACTGGTCCTTTGGGACCAAAGAGCCCAATATAGGTGGCTTTGAAGTGAGAATACCGTTTAAGCCGGTGCTAGGGGGCGGTGAGAGGTGTTGCTTCTTACATTACTTCTCATAAACAGACCTCAATAAAACCGAGTCTGCTGCTTTATTCTCTAAATTGTGTTTGTTGCTCTCACATGATATTTATGCAGAACCTTTAAAGGCTGACGTAGTGGAATCACATATTTTAAAATAAAATATGACAACACCAACGTATTTGAGAACTGTACCGCCGATATCTGTATATCAATATCGGGCTCAGCGAGGCGACGCTACTGTGATATGAAGTGAGAAATTGGAAATCGTCGATCAGGAGAAATACAAGTAATATATTGCAGTCTCGGTTTGATTGTTAATGAACGGTAGTGAAAAATGCTTGCTACCCGCCAACGCCCTCTAGCACTTGGTTGAGCAGAAACTTAGTTGAAAGTTCATTAATATGTAATATAAATAAAAAAAATAAAATAATAAATAAATACATACATAAATACATAAATCAATAAATCAATAAATAAAGTAAAAAAATAAATAAATAAATAAATAAAATCAAGAAGCACCAATACTGGTGCGAACGACGGATTGCGAATTGGCAAACTCTTACCACAAAAATCTAATATAAAAAGGGGGAAAGATTTTCGGTAAAAAGGCCTGAGAGTTATGTGTGCTTGTAACACAGAAGATGACTTGTGTGTCTCAGAGTTTCAAAGATTTGTGTCAATAGTTTGTTTGTAATATGACCTGTACATTCAAACGTTTAAACCAAAAATCTAAGTGGAAATGGGGATATTTCTAGTAAAATGCATGACAGAGTTATGGTGCTTTTAACTTATGTTGTATACCGATGATGACATTTGTGCCAGAGTTTGAAAGCTTTCTGACAATTGATACTTGGAATATGACTGTACAATCGCAATTTTAGCTGAAATTCTAAATACTAAATTGGGGATAATTCTGGTAAAATAATTACAGAGTTATGTTGCTTGTCACCATATGGTCTGTGTAATGATGATGAATATTTATGCTAAGTTCAAAGCTTCGTCAAATGTTGTCTTGAAATATGACTGTACATTCAACAATTTAACTGAACAATCTAATTCATGTAAACAGAGGTATGGTTCTTGTAATATAACATTCTGTAATGATAATGAACATGTGTGTCAAGTTTCAAAGATTTCGGATAAAAAGTTTTGAGAAAATGAGGAAACATAAAATCATGTTTAACCAATACCGTCAAAACACCTAGACGAATGGACGACGAACAGAACAGACAGACGGAAATCACCAAACCATAAGATTGGATTTGGTTCGCAATCCAACTAAAAAAGCGAACAAAAAAATACTTACCTCCCTCTATTTGCAGAAACACGAGTATCCACAGGTAAGCCCTCATTATTGTTAACTATGTGTGTTTTTCTATCTGATGTTTGTTAAAACAATATCATCGCAGTATGTTTAAGTCAAAACATAAACACGACTTTAACCAAAAGATGTTAACTACAACTCCATTCATTTACTTTGTGTACAATATACAATTAAATTCAGACATACGTCATCATGTTTCAGGAGAGCATGATATAATTACATTTAATTTGAAATCATGGAACATGATTGAAAGCGTTTTTATATTGATAAATCTTGACACTCTGTTTTTATATAGAATTATAAGGAAGTGTTGTCAGGTTGTTGCATAATACATTTTCGTTATCTAGACATGATGGCGTAGACCTGTTTATATAGATAAGCTGTTTATGGCACCAATTAAGTATTTTTTCTAAGAAATAAGATGATTTCATTTTTAATATCTGGTTTAATTATGATTTCGCTTAAAATATGTTTGCTTTTACTAGTACTGGCATATGAAATTGCAATAATTAAACTCAGACTTAGAGCAAAGTGGAGGCCATGTCATCCTCAAATACCCTAATTTCCCCTCTCTTTGTCTAGGAGCTGTGCAAGTACACTGTACACTAGCTTCTCTCGAAAGAAATTCCAAAGAAATTTGGTACCTTTGGTGATATGGATCGAGAGCTTTTCCATACGACCGTTTGACATGTTGACCTGATGCCTTAGTGTTATCTGAAGGTTTTAAATTCATCTAACATTGTGTGACTGGCTGTTTTTTATTTGGTTTTTTTCAGTTCTTCCTTACCATTTCCTCTTGATGTAGATCTATCTACATAGTGTGACTCTCTGATGTTTTATTTTGTTTCGTTGGTTCATTTTACCACTTCCTCTTTATGTTGTGTGGGGGAAATGGCTGATGCTTTTATTGTTTTTTTAGTTCAGTTACCATTTCTATATTTATGTAAATCTATCTACATAGTCGTGGACTGGCTGATACTTTTATTTGTATTTTTTTTGTTCTTCTTACCACTACTCTCGTTATGTTTGCCATGAAAACCGCCACATTGTCTCACAAAAGCTTCGTAAAATGTAGCAGGGCCGTTATGCTAACATGAACGTTGTTAATTTTTAATACAAACAACAAATCAGTTACATTTTCGCTGATAGTCCATTTTCATTTAAAATAAAAAAATGGCATTGAATAATAAAAAAAACTGCGTGGTGCATTACCATTCATGTAGGTATGAGGGGTTGATACTATAGAAGCCTAAACATTGTAAACCTTATGAAACGCTAGTCTAGACAGCTGAAACGCGCTCAGTATATTGTAAATTCTATCACCAGGCAATTTGTTTTCAATTATATTCTCGAGAAGGAATCAACATAATGTTGTATAAACAACGCAAGCGTTAATATTTAAAACTGTGACAACAATGTGGACTCAAAATGTCCGTGTTATATGGTGCTTAGTGTGTTTGGTTTATTCCTGAACACACACATGCGAGTTAGAGTTGCTCTCTCACTAAAATAGTTTATCAAAACTAGCAACATGAATATTTAAATACACGTTTTAAGCTCGTTCCGCCATATCTTTTGGGCATGTGCAATATGAGTATTAATGGCCATGCCTGGACTATACTTTTGGCGAAATATAAAATGTACTCATTAAGATCAACCATATGTTTTATATTAAATTGGTTGATTTACTATTGTATATCAAATACGTGTTACAGTCCTTCAACTGAAGTGCGGAGGTGTTGTGTGAGGAGGTTGGTAAAACGTATCTCATTAACTGGAACCCATTGTACTCTCTTTGCAGTTGTTGAGCTCAATATCATGCTTTATTATATACGCAATTAAACGTTAATGCAGCACTGTGGTCTAGTGGTAGAGCGTCGGATCTACGATCGAAGCGCCGTGCCGTTCGATTCCCGCCATGGATCATATGTGTTGTAACCCTGTCAGTGAGCAAGACATTTTAATCTGCATTTGCTTATACTCTTTCTACCGAGGAAGGCATAAAAAGATGATCAAAATAAGTTCAAAGAGATGTCGTTACAATCGATGTAAATGAATTAATGTTAAATTACGTTGACTTGCAATAAACCCATAATGACCCATATTCAACGTATTGTAAAGTAAGAGTATGCTTGTACTGTACTTTTTTGGTTTCATTGTGGAAAATTAACCATGATGTAATGAAATACAGTATGTTCAAATATTCGTTGATTAAACTAAATGTAAAAACCACTATGTTTTAGGTCTTATAATTCTGTTCTTATTGAAAATACGTATGCAATAAAAGTGTTTTTGATTTGTATTGGATATATGCACTCGTTCTTCAGCGGATAAATATTGCGCTCCATTAAGTCATTGCAATATTAACACGCTTAACCTATAGATATTGTCTGCATTCCGATAATACTGTCTAATACTGCCGCACGCCGCCATTTTCAGGATGTTAGATAATTAACAGAATTTATAACTCGATATGGGGTGTTGTTTTTTGCATACTCATCATCTTGTTAGACCGATTTGCTGTTTTTAGCAATTACAATATGCTATTTTTCCTTAACTCTTCTCGCAGTTGTGTATTGGTCGTAGACGAAACTTAACTAACACAATCGCACAGAATATTGTCATCTATGCATAGAGAGATGTATACTATTGTGCTTGCTTTGTTAAATCACTCGATTGATTAATCTCCGATTTAATCGTCCTGATCTGTGGTATCTAATTTCAATATAGGATGGTAGTTCCTAACATCGCGGCACTTACTGTTTGCAGTTTATTAAATGATTATACACCATTTATTTAAAATTATTTCTGTCCTGGTTAATTCCAAACATCTCATCTGTATTTGTATATAGTATTAAAACATAAGAGGATTAAATATTGAAATAATTTATCAGATATCGACAGGTATAGTTTACATGTTGTCAAGGGCGAGTACTCTCA
>JAWPHD010012999.1:0-71681 GCA_037043455.1 Cyrtodaria siliqua
GCTTACTTAGCTTTCTCTCCAAATGTTTCAACAACGACTTTGTAATCACTCGGCATTCATCACCTTATCTTTCCATAAACTATGTATTTAAACCTAATGCAGTCAATTCATTTAACACATTTTAAGGAATGTCCTGCAACGAAACCGTTTGGAAAATTGTCTGAATGACCTAGTTAATTCAAAATACATTTAACCAAGTCAACATAGCAACGTTTGTTAATATTATGTCCATGACCACTAAATATACCAAGGTTTAGTACTGATGATAAGATAGTTAAAATAACTGATAAACACGTGTACTGTTATTTAATAACGTATGTTTTAATTCTTCAAAATTTTGGCGCCGAATTGATGCTTTGCATCAAGTTTTTCTTGTTTCCATATTGTAGCACAATT
This sequence comes from Cyrtodaria siliqua, assembly GCA_037043455.1. Taxonomy (NCBI): domain Eukaryota; kingdom Metazoa; phylum Mollusca; class Bivalvia; order Adapedonta; family Hiatellidae; genus Cyrtodaria; species Cyrtodaria siliqua. The sequence goes on from JAWPHD010012999.1 coordinate 397, forward strand.
GCAAGCTTATGAGTGACTACTGATAATCGGTATTGTTCAATGCATAAGCGGTATCCGTATTGTTGATTTGACCTCGGCCAAAAATAACCTGATCTATATTTAGCATATGGGTTTTTCTTATTAATATATTAAATGTAAACAGTGCAGAATTTATAATGACAAATGGGCCAGAAAAATATGTAAACAATGGTATATATTTTCATCCTCTGTGCCTTTGTAAGATAAACACCGTATACATTAAATATCAAATATTGTTTTAGCATTTTTATAAGTATTAATAATTTACATGTGTAACTCCAATCCGAAATTAAAGAAACGATAGTAAGTGATACCTTCATTACTGTGACCATTCTTTATACCAAAGACACACTAGTTCGCTCACATTTATAAAAAGCACATATAAATGCTATATTTATATAGTCCGCTATACATTCTATATTGATATAGTCCGCTATACATTCTATATTGATATAGTCCGCTATGCATTCTATATTGATATAGTCCGCTATACATTCTATATTGATATAGTCCGCTATACATTCTATATTGATATAGTCCGCTATACATTCTATATTGATATATCCGCTATACACTTTATATTGATATAGTCCGCTATACATTCTATATGGATATAGTCCGCTATAAATGTTATATAGATATTGAAATGAGTATAATCCAATTCTTCAAAGTGATAACTATATACAAGTACTACTCTCCTATGAAGAAATACAAGTACTACTCTCATATGAAGAAATACAATATCCAATGGACGTTTGTCCTTTTAAACAATGCATTGATGTTTCATTCTGTATATGCTAATTAAAAAATAGCATTGACATGTTATGTTGATTCATTGTATTAATGTCTCATTTCCCAACTTAATACACCGTACGCTTAGTACATTGAATATTATTGAAAGGGACCTAACTAGAAGTCATCCTTGGTAATATCTAGAATGAGAGTTATTTTCCTTGACATTTTGCCTTGTTAAGAGTATTTCAATTTAGCTCTTGATGACACAATAGGATTATTACTACAGTAACGTGTTCTGGTAGTTTGTATCACCTCGAGTAGGTAAATGCCAGATCATTGATCACACGAGATCCTTTTATTATATACCTCTTACACATCATTAACATAGAAATATTTGCATTGCTATTGCATACACATTCAATAAAGCATATTATTACTCGATAAAGTGCAGCGGGAAAATGTATGTAGTTTTAAGGTGTTGGTGTTCATTGGTCTGACCTACTTGTTTTGTTTGTATGACGTAACGTCGTCTTGACGTTCTCGCGCATAGTGGCGTAAAATTTGCTTGAATCATTGGAAAAACCGCTGTTCTATTTTCAGTAAGATGGTGATACTAATTCTATTTTTAGTAGCATAGTGATAACCTGTAGTGTGATACAGGTTGTTGTATTCCACTGTAAGAAACTGAAGGTACTATGTATATATTATTGATAGGTATACAATAAATAGGGTTATTACTAGAGTAACGTGTTCTGGAAGTTTGTATCACCTCGAGTAGGTAAATGCCAGATCAAGGATCACACGAGAGGCGGAGCCTCGAGTGTGATCCTGATCTGGCATTAACCTACGAGAGGTGATAAAAACTTCCAGAACAACACGTTACTCTAGTAATGATCCTTTTATTATGTACCTCTTACACATCATTAACATAGAAATATTTGCATTGATATTGCACACATATTAAATAAAGCATATTATTTCTCGATAAAGTGCAGCGGGAAAATGTATGTAGTTTTTAGGTGTTGGTGTTCATTGGTCTTACCTACTTGTTTTGTTTGTACGACGTAACGTCGTCTTGACGTTCTCGCGCATAGTGGCGTAAAACTTACTTGAATCACTGGAAAAACCGCTGTTCTTATTTTTAGTAAGATAATGATACTAATTCTATTTTTAGTAGCATAGTGATAACCTGTAGTGTGATACATGTTGTTGTATTCCATTGTAAGAAAATGAAGGTACTATGTATATATTATTGATAGGTATATAATAAAAATAAATAACCCTACAGGACAACTGTCTATCCGGGGAGCATTGCATGCTGGCAACGTTCTTTTTAAAATAAGTATGTTATCACAATAGCTTGAACGCTCTATCACTCATAATCTAACAGTGAGAATCATATCTCCTATGGTTTTATATTCAGTAACTACCATATGTTGTGAGAATTATAGATCTTGTGGTTTTATATTCTATACCTACCATATGTTGCGAGAATCGTACCTCTTATGGTTTTATATTCTCTTCCTATCATATGTTGTGAGAATCATAGCTCTAATGGTTTGATATTCAGTACCTACCAAATATTGTGAGAATCACAATTCTTATGGTTATATATTCAGTACCTACCATATCTTGTGAGAATCACAATTCTTATGGTTTTATATTCAGTACCTACCATATGCTGTGAGAACCTCCGCTCTTATGATTTTATATTCAGTGCCAAGCACATGTGGTGAGAATGTACCTTTTATGGTTTTATATTCTGTCCCTACCAATATACCTACGTTCCTGCCTACGTACGTACCTACATACCTATGTACCTACGTACCTACGTACCTACCTACCTACATATATACATACCTACCCTTTGGTAAATACAGAATATAAAGCAATAAGAGCTATGATTCACGGAAGGTACAGAATATAAAACCATGAGCTATGATTCATGGATGGTACAGACTATAAAACAATAAGAGCTATGATTCATGGAAGGTACAGAATATAAAACAATAAGAGTTATGATTCACGGAAGGTACAGAATATAAAACCATAAGAGCTATGATTCATGGAAGGTACAGACTGTAAAAACATAGCAGCTATGATGCATGATAGGTACAGAATATAAAACCATAAGAGCTATGATTCATGGAAGGTACAGAATATAAAACAATAAGAGCTATGATTCAAGGAAGGTACAGAATATAAAACCATAAGAGCTATGATTCGTGGAAGGTACAGAATATAAAACCATAAGAGCTATGATTCATGGAAGGTACATACTGTAAAACATAGCAGCTATGATGCATGGAAGGTACAGAATATAAAACCATAAGAGCTATGATTCATGGAAGGTACAGAATATAAAACAATAAGAGCTATGATTGAAGGAAGGTACAGAATATAAAACCGTAAGAGCTATGATTCATGGAAGGTTCAGCACATATAATCATAAGAGCTATGATTCTCACAGCCACTCAATATCGTTAGTGTATTTTAGTGTTTGTATTGTTCAGCCTCATACAGCTATGATTTTGATAACCTTCATTGTATTAAATAATATAGCCGTAACTATTTGCTTATAGACTGATGGTGGTGGAGCAAGTATTTTTCTGTAATTGTTGACCATGTAAAATAACATACATAAGTTAACAATGCTTTTATGTACAATTATTTACATTTATGAGGTTACTTACTGAAAAAGAACATCATCAGAATATCGATTTATTTATTCTACACACAGTGTGTATTGATGTAATACTTCTAGAATATATGACTACAGCAAATACAGATATTGTAGACTGAATGTTGTTTAACGGCTTATCGACACATTGTTTAGGTTATTTAGAGACGCCCCGGATAAAGAGGGAATGATATATAGGAATTCGGGAACCTGCCCTACTCTTATTAACCACTATATTTTTATAGTTTATTTAACGTGCTCCAATGATAGACTCCGATACACGGGATCGCCCGGTTTACGTCCCAATTCCGACGGACAAGGCTAAGGAAAAGTGTTTTGCCCTCGAACACACCGACTAAACTCGGTGGCACCGGTGAGGCTCGAACCTGGGTCCTCCAGTTTCAAGTCCACCGCGTTATCCACTGGAAATAAAACAGGAAAATAGGGCTATAACGTTATAATTGACCGTTTCAAGGCGGTAGCCCTATTGACAAAACCCTTTTGTGTGTGTGATGTCTTATTTGGCCTTTTATTCATCTTTAAATGTGTTCTTTGTTTCTGTGTGTGTTTGTGGTCGACTGTCGTCCTTGAATGCTGCTTTTCCTTTTCGATATTTATATCTATATTTAACACTATTATTTTATAAGAAAACAGCACACCGATATATTCACTGTTGCAATTGTTTGTGGTACAGTGCTGACCTACGGTGCCATAGTTTAGGTGCTGCGATTTGTACATGACCATGTGCAGAAAGGTGGATTTTTAAACAAACTAGTGAAACTAACTACTGTATCAGCCTATTTCCAATACGATGGCGGGAGGTGTACAGTCCTGGGTAAAACTACAGTACTGGTTCTACCCAGAACAAGTGGGTGGTCTGCCTCCACCTCAAAATCGACCGTCATATATAACCTTACATGTGTTGAAAATGACGTAAATCACCATACAAACAAACAAAAACAATACGAATGTTTGGTTGTTAACGTTGTTTAAAATATTGTTGTCTTGATGTTTTTAAATGTTTAAACAAAAACATAATAATGCAACTTATATAACAGTTTTATGATTTGGTCTTAAATCAAAGTATGTTTTTTTAATATAAGACAACGCAAGAACATGTTTTAGGTTCTGTGTTACATTATATATTAATTGATAATTGTATTGTTACTGTTTTTGTGAAGCTGTCATTCATGTTTATCCATGTTGCTTATATGTTTGTTTTTTAACTCTAGGCGGACACAACTACACGTTGTATATCAACCCAAGACTGTTTGGTGCCTTCAAGTTGATTTTGAAAGAATTTAAAATAAGGGTAATGTTGGTTAATAGTTATATTCAAAATATATGAACAGATTATTATTTGCATTTATTACAAAAAATAATACTTGTATTATAAACGCTAAACGATCAAATACATGCATGGTTGTCAGTCGTCTAGTTACCCTAATATGTATCAAATACATGCATGGTTGTCAGTCTAGTTACCCTAAAATATATCACAGACATTCGACAAAATCAAAGATACCACTGAGCCGTCCGAAGGCGGTAGCCTTGTTGTCAAACCTTGTATGTGTGTGGTGTCACGTGCATTGCCTTTTATTTATCCTTATAGTTGTTGTTTGTTTAGACGCGAGTTCTTGGTCTTTGAATGCTCCATTTCATGTTCAACTTTTATATATATTTTTATACTAGAAACTTATGACAAAAAACATGTATTCGGCGATTAATACAAAATAATTTTGTTGTTTTTAAACGGTTATCATCTCAAACCTGATAGACATCAATTTCTCATAATTTATGGTTCGAATATCATTTATCTCGTACAGTTCACCACATGCACATTAATCTGAAAGCCTACTATTAGTATACGTTTTACGACATATCAGGTAGAGTAAGATATATAACAAGAGAGTATACCCACTAAGAGACTAACAACATGTGAAAACATTGTAATTCATTGTGTTTATAATATATTTGGAGGTGAGATTTCAATAAAATATGTTTCTCTCTTTCTATAATATGTAATCACATTTTAATTCTGTGGAACGTCGGTGGTTCTACTCAGGAGCCCGCCAGTGCACGAAAAAATGCCTAGAGGGTCATCTGGGGTCCTCCTTCCACAATGGAACCTGGAAAGTCGCGATAGGACTTTACATGTAGCTGTTGGTGCAAACCCGAATCAGTTTATGTTTGTGTTTATTTCAGGTGACGGCAGTGGACGTTTAGACAAAAAGATTCTGCATCGCGACGGTAATAAAGTTGCAGGTTGGGGTGTGGTTAAAACGCTACCATTATGGACCTAAATGCTTATTTTTATAGACAAAGTGCAGTATGCACAGTCCTATACTGCAGTCACATTATTCCCCCCCCCCCCACCCCCCGACCTCCCCCTCACCTTTACTGTTTTAGTTTCTATGTTTATGGCGTGGTCATTTAGTGTATTGTAGTTAAACTTGCTGAACCTAAATGTGTTACTTTCTAGATACATGTACTCTGTACATAACAGGATAAGGAAGAATACTGCACTCAAACTCGACAATTGGTTTAAACAATATTTATTTCGTAATGTTCACATATAATTATATTATATACACATTATAATAGTAAGGCTCTGAAAACAAGCTTATCGAAGCTTATAAAATCTGCTCTACAAATGAATTGAGTTGTATTTTATAGTCGCACCAACCGCTAAGATCATAAGGCGACCCCATATGCCTCTCTGGGCGATTGTCGTCAATTTGCAGGTACCTGGGTAAAACCACCGACGTTCCGCAAGTCAGCTGAATAGCTTACTCATATAAAGATTCCTAGGCGCCAGAGGGATCAAATCTACATCGATGAGGGGCAAATGATTTCAAGTCAGAGACACTTATCAGCCACAAAGTCGACAAACTCAATGCAGTCTTTGAAATGCTTAATTTCCAACTTCCGACTTTTGCATCAACTTATATGTACCATAATATGCAGAGAAAAGTTGAAGCCATTGGCTTCACGCCTGAGCAGGACTTTGGATTTTCAACAATACCATCTTTTTCGAAATACAGGACCCCAATATGTGTATATATAAATAAAAATAAAATCTTATAATTTAGAAAGAAATGGTTTGTTTGGATATTTGTCACTAGTTATGTTCTACACCAAACCTTATGAAAAACATAAACCACCATGACTGATATGCTACTGTGGTGTCACCATGTAATAAATACTGATAAAGGTGATCCTTTGGGAGCAACAAACACAATTAAGAGAATAAAGCAGCAGACTCGGTTTTATTGAGTCTGTTCATGAGAGGTAATGAAAGAAGCAACACCTCTAACGCCCCGTAGCATCGGCTTAAGCGGTATTCTACTTCAAAGCCACCTATATTGGGCTCTTTGGTCCCAAAGGACCAGTAAAATTACACTACTGATTCGTAGCACGGGGAGACTTTTTACCGCCGCCACACTGCACTAAACGAACGCTAGTATGAACGCTAGTAAGATGTACTTCCTCTTGTCATTTATTTGAATAAAGATTATCTGAATTTCCTAACATTGTGTCCTTATGATGTTATAGCATGTAATGAATATCACGAATCTTCCTAATGATTTTATAATTACACATCCTGACACAGATAAAAATTCGACATGCTCGTGGCTGTTGTGTTCGACATATAACATTGTGTTTAAGTTAAATCCGTAATAAGCAATGCTATTATGACTGAAAATGATATCACAATGCTGGCTATACTGGTATATATACCCGAACTATGATAGCACAATGCTAGCTATACTGGTATATATACCCGATCTATGATAGCACAATGCTAGCTATACTGGTACGGTGGCTGGTTTTATCAACAGTATAAAACTCTACAATTAATTGTGCTTTACGATTAATTGATGTGAAATTCGTTTTTTTTTGTCAACAATTGCCTAGAAAACAATTTTCTTGTGACCGTTTACATGTCACTCAACAAAATACAGTTTCGTGCGGTATTTGATTGAAAGGATTTTTAAAATCTGATTGGTGATTAGCAACCTTTGAGTAGTATATATGACGCCAGTGTTTAAACAAGTGGTAATAACGTATTAGACACATTTTACAACATATGTACACCGTTTCTAAACCTGCTGACTACAAGATATATATGTATACATAACTATAACTTACATATTTTGACAATTTAATTTTTATAGAAACAATATAAACGGCTTTAACAAGCCAGACCAAACGTCAAAACTGGAGTGTTGAATAAAGAGTTACCAACTCATAATTAATTTTACGCAAAGAGTTATATACTTTTAATCGGAACATATACGTTATTATATGACCTGGACACCTGGATGGAGCATTTGATAAACGGTTTTATAGTTTAGTTTTGCCGTTATTTGGCGGTTTAGTATCTTTAACAACAAGAATGCAGAACACAGAATACTTTATTTAGACATAAACAAAACAGTTTCTTGTCTGTCAAGCAATTTTACACAATCAACCATTACATGAATGTGATAATCAATATAATTGTGACAAGCATTTACATATATTCGACACTTAGCATATGTAATCCACCAGACTCGGGTCATATGTCTAAAATGCAATACATGGATAATTCGACGGGTGGTTTCGAGTATGTTTGTTCATTCGATGGGAGGCATTCAATGATGTTTTGTTCAGTCCTGATATTAAACAGCCCCATATAGGAAGGTGCAAACATTTACAAATGTGCAATGCCTTCGCGCTGTTTTTCTTGAATTTGGTACGGTAATTAAGGTTGCTTACAAGTTAATCCAAATTGTATAAGTACAATCGCTAGCCATGTTGACAATATCGATAAATATAAACATTTACTGTTGAATAACTTTTAAAACAAGCACAATAACAAATGATTGGTACTCACCTTCATTCATAAATATACTAAAAAAAATAATATAGAAGGTAACATTATGTATGTCAATTCCATAGGCGAGATACGAAGCCTTGTATTTTCGGGGTCAATAAATAGATATATATATTTGATTGTCGGATTTAGGTTTAAAATTATTTAACATTATGACTTTGTAAAAATAGTCATTATTTTTATTATTGAATAAAGTGACAGAGATTAGGCGGAGAAAACTAGCCATTTGCTGTGCATTAGATATCACGCATCCACTCCGTGTTATCTTCTGATTATATCATTACATCGTATTTAGTTTATAATTTTATTTTGTATTATTGCATTTCTAACAAAAAAACATGCACATTGATTATCAAGCTTGATAAAAAAAGTTAATATACATACTGACCTTGTCTGTGACCTTGACCTCGATATAGTTTTTGGATAAAAAATAAATGCGAAAATGCGATACACAAACCAATCCAACAAAATAATATAATATATATATAAAACACCTTCCATCTCGTAAAAAAATACAATCGAATCCATCCGTAAATTATTTATATTTAACATAACAGAACAGAACATATATTTTATTTAGTTTGTACATTACGTACATCGTCATTTATACACATGTTACATTCTATATCAATAGTTTGAGCAATGTATATATAACAAATGACTATCGCATGGGTATGAAAATACAAATATCTTTTTTAAATAGTCAAAATTGAATTTCTTACAGATAAAGCTCTTAATATATATTTAGCGGACTCCTGTATAACAAGTGCATTTTAAATAAAGTGGAATTCGTCATCAAAATCGCTGTTATTACTACATTGACAAGATCGTTTATTTCTCGGTATTCTATTTCTAGTGTATAGACCAGTTTGCATTCTTAACGCATGTGCAGATATTCTGAGTTTCGTTAAATATGGCCTTAATAGGCCTTGAGCCAGGACCCAAAATTGTTGATATTGTTACCAACTCAAGGGACAAATTCTACCATCAATTTTTTAAAAGAACAATGCATATAGATTAAATGTTTCCATGATTGCAATCTGGAACAGGTAGCTTATAAATTAAATTGTATATTAATATGTTATCATTGTAGCGCTTTCATATACGTGTTTGACGTTGATTTTTGAATGTCATGCGTGTGTGCATAACTACTGAGGTACGTTTTAAAGATGCAATTAAGTTTACAATTCATTTAGTTATATGAAGAGTTAATAAACGCCGTTTACACCAAATTCTGTTTAAAATCTCTGTTTCTGCGACTAGGCATTTCACAACCCTCGTTTTATGGAGATGTGGTCTAAAAACTTCGAAAGTTAAAGGGGTCTGACGGGTTTCCTGACCGCTTTACAAATTTAATCAAGAAGTTCGTCAGAAAAGGATATAACCCTTTGGTTTTACAGCGCACTACATGTTTCTTGATTGGCCCCTCTACAGTCAGTCATTACGCTTCACTTTTCACTTGTGCGATGACTGGACTACCTCTTGGGACTCTATGATTGTACCTTCTGAAACCCCAACTAAGGGAGGTGGGTGCATGAGCTTTCGTCCCTCGGGTTTTCTGGTCGTACCCTAGATTGGTTTTCTCTTTAGCTGCAACTACTATGGTTGTTCAGTACGATTCTGGATACATCCTGAGATGTTTTATTATTTTGTATGTGTTTCTTTAGTTAGTTTCTCAGGATGTGGACTTTATTGTTAGAGAATTCCTTTTGATGGGATGTAGTTTTGTTTACACTGTCTAGTCTATTAGGGCGCTGAAGACAGGATAATAGCGAGGATTGTGCTCATATAAAATCGATTCAAGCTAACCAGTAGGCCTTTATAGCCTACTGACCGTTCCAAGTCGGTAACCCTGTCTTCACCACCCTTTCTGTTGTTTTTTGTTCCATGGTTCCATGTAGTTTTATTTACACTGTCTTGTCTATTTGGGCGCTGAAGACAGGATAATAGCGAGGATTGTGCGCATATAAAATCGATTCAAGCTAACCAGTGGGTCTTATTGCCTACTGAACGTTCCAAATCGGTAACCCTGTCTTCACCACCCTTTCTGTTGTTTTTTGTCTCTTTCATTGTATTTTCAAGTCCTTGTTTGCAGTACAGTGAGGACTTACGATACATTTGCGCTCGGACGCTGTGGTTTCTATAGGACCCTATATCTCATTTTTACTTCAAATTAGTCAAGTTACCCCACCCACTATTGATACATTTTTATGCATTTAGTTTAGTCAATATTTTTTACATTATATGTGTATATTTGTAAGAATCAGTAATTTACAACCTTTCTATGATGATTTAAATAATAGTATAGTATGAATAAGGGATTGTTATGATAGATTAATGAAATTAAATACTAAGCAATGTTCATGGCATTGCATATATTTGTTCAGTAACCCTGAGAAGTAGAGACATAGGTCAAACTGGAAGTATAAGCCTTCCTCAAAGTATCTGCAACATAGATATTATTAACATGATCCGAGATATACATATATTTCACAAACGACACAAACAGTCATAATGATTTTAGATAAGGCACATGTGCGGTTTAACGCTTTTAGTAATATTAATTTAGTCTATTTTAGATATATGCGTTATGTCAATACTTATTATGATTAAACTTTGGATTATGTATTACAGCTAAATACATGAATTAAACATTTTAAATTGCAACACAAAAAATCATATTAGATTTCTATTTTAACGCTTTTTAATTACAATGTATGCATATTTTAAGGATTTTAACACCTGAAACACCCCACCTGTTTACATCACAATGAAGAATTTTGCATATGAAATGTAATAATAGTATATGCATTTGCACGAACTATTTTTGTGTTGCTGAAAAAAAAGAATCGAAGAAGAAGAATTGGATTGAATTGGGGTTTTACAGCGCACCAACACACACAATGTTATATGGCGACAACAGGAATGAGAATTCCAGTCTCACTCTCCATTTACATATAGATACAAATATGCATAATGTGCCTAGAATCTTCTCATATTCAGAACTGAAATTCTGCTGCAAATTCTCTAGTAAAGACTTAATTTTTCGCTGGAGCCATGATCATTGTTTTCTACCACCACTAATGTAGCACCTGAAACAATACAGGTTTTATGATGAAGACCTTTAATGAACATAACAAAAATGACAAAATGAACATGAATTCAAGGAAATTTTACCCTTCCGCCTCGATAATCAGTGGTCCTATTCTTGCCCGGGAACCACACGGCGTCGACGAAGAAGAATCTTTAGGGTGATACCCAGATCACTGTAGTAACTAATTACCATGGCAGCTATGTTTTAGTATTGGTGCAGTTGTTACAATATCACCTGCTTAGGATATTTATCTTAACATAGTTTGTTTTGTTAACCGTGCATTAAAAATACATAAAATAAAATGTTAATCCTTCATTAAGGTTATATCCAAGAAACTGTGTTCTAATCGGTCAATCTTATCTAGCATGTTAGCATCAAGTTCATCTATGTCGAGTTGCAATATGCCTGCAAGCCTTATACATGCCTACCCAATGCATCGGGATAGTTCACATTAATTTTAGTGATCACGGTTAGATTTACAGATGTTTACTGTAAAAGCTATGTCTGCCATACAGGTGCTACTACACTTAAAGTAGCTATCCAGCCAACAACAGCCACATTTTACAACATATGTGCACCGTTTCTAAACCTACTGACGACGAGGTATATATATATAACTTACACATTTGAGAATCAAAACTCTATAGATAAAATATAAACAGCTTTAACCAGCCAGGCAAAACCCCCAACATTGAGCGTCGAATTATGAATTACCAAGTTGTCATTAATTTTACGCATATTCAATCACGGGTATTTTAAGAACCCATGAATAAACCTACACTTTTAATCGGCACATATGCATTATTATATTAGCTGAACACCTGGATAAAGTTTTAATAAACGATTTTGTGGTGTAATTTTGTAGTTATTTGTTTGGCGGGTTAGCTTCTTAAATAGTGCAAATTTGTATTACAAACACCTAAAAACAAACAGTTTATAACCATGAAATGCCTTCTTGTTTTTTTGTTCTTGTTTTTTTTGTATGTTTTTTGTTTTGTTTTGTACGGAGCCCCGCAGGTGACATGCAGATTTTTTTTTTAAAGCGTTCGCACGCTCTACTACAGAGTATTACAGCGTGCGAACGCTCTAGCTACAGCTCTGGTAGCCGTAAACTGATGATGGCATTGTGTTTAAATGCAAGAATACTCAATATGTCTTTATAAGACAACCCTATATTGAAATATAATTCACTAAGTTCTTTCATGTCCACCATGATGTATTAACTTAGCATTACAATAACTGTACTCGTATCTACGACGGCCTATTTGACTAACTTTTATTTCACATCATAATTCCCAATTCCCAATTCAAATTCTGAATTCCGAATTCCGAATTATGTAAATATTTTAAATATTGGGTATTGTACATTGGAAACCCCAGGGGTCGTAGGTTCAAATCTTACAGGAGGCATATTTTTCTTGCTTTGCCCCACGAAGGGAAGGGGGAGCATATAGTAGTCACACTGTCAGTCAGTCGGTTCGTCCGTCAGTGCGTTCGTCTGTACTATCTTGTCTTGTATTTGAGACTTATACCTTCAAAAAACATTAAACTGTACTCAAGGGCTGACGCGTCGCCATCGCCGCCACCGCCGATGCCGGAAAAGTGATTTAAAGGAAAACATTTCACGATGTACGGACGGACACTGGTCACCCTTTTTATCTCACTCCCAGCATTCAACGGCGGGGGCATAATAATTATCAATTTACTAATATAGTAATTATAATAATTAACCAGACAGAATAAACCCCAAAACTGGAGCGTCGAATTAAGAGTACTCATAATTATTTTACGCATATGTAATCACGAGTATTTTACGAACCCTTGAATGATCTATACTTTAATCAGCACATATACCTCAATATGTGACCTGAACACCTGGATAGTTTTGACAACCGTTTTTGTAGTATACTTTTGCCGTTATTGGCGGGAATACCATGATCTTTGTAATTATGTCACTATCTTTTTGTCGCACGCTCTACTACAGCGTGCGAACGCTCTAGATACAGCGTGCGAACGATCTACTAGAGCGTGCGAATGCTCTAGCTATAGCGTGCGAACGCTATACTACAGTAGCAGAGCGTGCGAACGCTTTAAATTATTATTTCTGCATGTCACCTGCGAGGCTCCGTAGTTTTGGTTTTTGCCTGGGGCTGGGCAATATTTGAATCAGGGGTAACAGTTTTATAAATACTTGGTACAGGATCCTAAACATATGATACATGGAAAATATTAGACCAGTAGCTTTTGTAGTTTCAGCGAAAACGATTTTTTAAAGATACCTGATTTTGATTTAAAAGGGGGAGATAACTCTAATAACTGGAATCAGCTACCACGTTGGCACTGCTATCGTGGATTTTTTGTTTCTCTAGAAGGTACTCAAAAGGAGGGTACAAGTAAGTATTTGTCCCTTGACATGGTAACAAAACATTGTATGGCTCAGGGCCAATAACGGATGACATGGTAAACTATATCAAGTTATGCTTCGTAATCAAAATCAAAACTCATTATGAAACAGACAACTCTTGTTTTAATACACTGCTAAAGCTACACGGACAATATAAACATAACTGTTTGTCTTTTGGTAATTAAAATGGATATGCGTCATACCTGACCTTAGTTGGTTATAATGGATATGCGTCATACCGAGCCTTTGCTGGTTATAACAGATATGCGTCATACCGGACCTTTGTTGGTTATAATAGATATGTGACATACCGGACCTTTGTTGGTTATAATGGTTATGAGTCATACCGGACATTTGTTGGTCATAACGGATATGCGTCATACCAGACCTTTGTTGGTTATAATAAATATGCATTATACCGGCCCTTTTGTTGTTATAACGGATATGCGTCATACCGGACCTTTGTTGGTTACAACGGATATACGTCATACCGGACCTTTGTTGGTTATAATGGATATGCGTCATACCGGGTCTTTGTTGGTTATAATGGATATGCGTTATACCGGGCCTTTGGTTGTTACAACGGATATGCGTCATACCGGAGCTTTGTTGGTTATAATGGATATGCGTTATACCGAGCCTTTGTTTGTTATAACGGATATGCGTCATACCGGACTTTGTTGTTATAGTGGTTATGCGTCATACCGGACCTTAGTTGGTTATAATGGATATGCGTCATACCGGACCTTTGTTGGTTATAATGGATATGCGTCATACCTGACCTTAGTTGGTTATAATGTATATGCATCATACTGGGCCTTTGTTGGTTATAATAGATATGCGTCATGCCGGACCTTAGTTGGTTATAATGGATATGGTAATTTTGAAATAACCTCCCTTTTCATTAAAATGATAACGGTTTTCGATAACAATATTTTCCCGACATAATTACTTTATTTTTATCACCGAATTTATTTCAAAACGACTTTGACTTAGTCTTTGACTGCTAATTTTCCTGTTTGATTTTTATATTTACTTTTGTAGCATTATTTATTGTCATTTATCATGCAGATGTGCACTTTTGTGCCCAATAAAGGGGTGACCTATTAAATTTTGCTTTATTTAGCCACTGAGCAATAGAGCAAATCAATGCGGAATCCCTCGGCGTTTATTGTACGTAACGTTATCTGACGTCATGCACGTAATGTTGCCTGACGTCATAAAAAACAAACAAAAAAAAACATGGCGGCGTCATCGATAAGCGTAACATTCGGAGAAATAGGTAATAATAGTAATTCATACAGAAAATGTGGATAATCTACATGATAAATAGAATATTATGTCAGTGCCTTTTACTATCAAGTTTATTAGGCTCGGCACGAAATCGAAGAATGGCTCGGCAGAGCCTCACCATTCTTCGTTTTCTAAGCCTCGCCTAATAAACTTGATAGTAAAAGTCACTGACATAATATTCTCTGGGGGTTTAAACCGGTTCTAGGGTGCACCAAACCTCACACTTACCCTACTGTCAACCCATTAAAACAGGACAGTGTTAATAAAGAAATCCCCGCCATGATTTAATCTCTAACCAACAAGGCAGCATCAATAGGCAATATAAGTAAAACACAAACATGCTCGTGTAAATATAATACAAAAAAAACACAATAGCCTAGAAAGCCACAATGAAGGAACTCAATGACTTGGCAGAAATATTAATATTATAGATAAACATCAAACGCCACCGTCCCAATGGGCTTTAGGTAGGCGTCATCATAGGGTCATCGTACAATTAAAGAGGAAAGCATAGTGGCGAACTGTAAAAGGGTCCACCACCAAGCATGCAGTACTAAGTTTATTTTGTTCAATATATTTATGAATGGACGTGTGTACCAATCATTTGTTATGTTATTGATTGTGTTATCATGATTTCCACATTGATTACTGAACAGCTATAAACAGTGAACATCTGCCTGTTTTTACCGACCAACTTTTCAGTTTTAGCATTTGTTTTAATGCACCTGTATTTTCGGGAACCGAATCTGCTCATCTCTTTAGTATTTTCTTGAAATATTTCAGACATCGTGCCGATTTGCTGCAGATTGTCGAATGCGTGTTTATCTGTACACAATAAAGGGATATTTCGATAAATGTTTCAACCATTAACATTTTTAAATTAAAATATGAATAAAAATAAGCTTATATTATCGCCATATTACAATAGAGGTCATAGTCCTCCCGAACTAACCATAATAGTTTCAAACATATAGTGCTGCAAAGTCATCAATAATAAATAAAACAGTTGTGATTCTAACACATATGTGTATGCATTCCAAAGGTTTATTACATGACACCTCTGAAATATGGAATAAAATTAAAAATATTTTATTAACGTAATTTCAAAGATGTAAACAGAAAAATAATGCAAACATCAAAATACATATAACAAACAAAACACCACCTGTCCGTTACATTATGCTATGTATTAAGAAACACAAAAACACAGGAATTATTCTGTGATGAAACAATTTAAAGACACGCACGGCATTTTTCCTATTAAGCATTACAATTTGCATATCGATTTATAATTTTATAATTTTAAAAAATATAATTTTAGCTTCAAGCCTGCTTATAAATATATAATTAAATAAAATCTTCTGATTTGAATTGTTTCGTTACTCTACAATAGGTTTAAACTTATTATTGGTGCAATATAATAAAAAGTTAGTAATATGAAAAACAAGTTGCTTAGAACTAATCTAATAATTAATATAAAGCAAAAAACTAAAGGGACGCCGCGAGAATTTAAGATTTTGTGTCCATTTAAGATGATACAACGAACGTTGTGTGTTACTGCTAAGATGATACAACGAACGTTGTGTGTTACTGCTTATATGATACAATGAACGTTATGTGTTACTGCTAAGATGATACCTAGAACGTTATGTGTTACTGCTAAGATGATACAACGCGCGTTGTGTGTTACTGCTAAGATGATACAATACAACGAACGTTGTGTGTTACTGCTAAGATGATACAACGAACGTTATGTGTTACTGCTAAGATGATACAACGCGCGTTGTGTGTTACTGCTAAGATGATACAATACAACGAACGTTGTGTGTTACTGCTAAGATGATACAACGAACGTTGTGTGTTACTGCTAAGATGATACCACGAACGTTATGTGTTACTGCTAAGATGATACCACGAACGTTATGTGTTAGTGCTAAGATGATACAACGCACGTTGTGTGTTACTGCTAAGATGATACAACGAACGTTGTGTGTTACCGCTTAGATGATACAACGAACGTTATGTGTTACTGCTAAGATGATACAACGAACGTTATGTGTTACTGCTAAGATGATACCACGAACGTTATGCGTTGCTGCTAAGATGATAAAACGAACGTTATGTGTTACTGCTAAGATGATACAACGAACGGTGTGTGTTACCGCTAAGATGATACAACGAACGTTATGTGTTACTGCTAAGATGATACAACGAACGTTCTGTGTTACTGCTAAGATGATACAACGAACGTTATGTGTTACTGCTTAGATGATACCACGAACGTTATGCGTTACTGCTAAGATGATACAACGACCGTTATATTATATTGGTGCAATATATTCACAAGTTAGTAATATGAAAAACAAGTTGCTTAAAACTGATCTAATACGTATTATCGCATGCCAGAGAGTACTTTTTATTGTCCAATGTCGTAAGACATATTCAATACAGGAAGACGAAAGTGTTATGATATTTCGTATAACGGCCTTTCTAAAAGTGTGCCTTTATACCAGATATCATACAAGGGGGCTTGGCTAGGATAAAACAGTTATAGAATATCCAACTTGGCATACGCCTCGATATATTTCATGATATATGCTCGTAACACCTCGTTGGACATTCTATAACTAATACATATCAATCAAAAGCTAACCGGACGCCGCGAGTATTCACGACTGCTGTGTGTCGATTTAAGATGATACAACGAACGTTAGCTAAGCTAATACTATACGATGTGTGTTACAGCTAAAATAATACTTTGAACGTTATGTGTTGCTGCTAAGATGAAACCTCGAACGTCGTGTATAGATAAGATAACCTTTCGAACGTTATGCGTTACTGCTGAGATATAATATTCGACGCTATTTGTTTCTGCTCAGATAATATTTCGAAAGTTATGTGTTACAGTTAAGACAATACTTTGATCGTTATGTGTTGCTGCTAAGATAATACGAAGAACGTTATGTGTTGCTGCTAAGAAAATATTTGGAATGTTATGTGTGACTGCTAATATAATATTTCGAACGTAATATATTTCTACTAAGATAATATTTCGAACGTTATTTGTTGCTGCTAAGATAATATTTCGAACGTCATGTTTTGCTAAGTCAATATTTCGACAGTTATGTGATACTGCTAATATAAAACTTCGAAAGTTATTTGTTACTGTTAAGATAATATTTTGAACGTTATGTGTTACTGCTAAGACAACATTTCGAACGTTATGTGTTATTGCTAAGATAATACTACGAACGTTATGAGTTACTGTTAGGATAATACTGCGAACGTTGTGTGATACTGAATAAATACTCTGAACCCCTTGAGTAACTGCTAAGATAATACTACGAATGTTATGTGTTACTGCTAAGATGATACTACGAACGTTCTGAGTTACTGCTAAGATATCACTACGAACATTATGTGTTACTGCTAAGATAATACTTTGAACGTAACGTGTTAAAGCTAAGATAATACTACGAACGTTATGTGTTACTGCTAAGATGATACTACGAATGTTATGTGTTACTGCTAAGATGATACTACGAGCATGATGTATTACTACTAAGATGATACTACGAACGTAATGTGTTACTGATAAGATAATACTACGAACGTTATGTGTTACAGTTAACATAATATTACAAACGTTATGTGTTACCGCTAAGATAATCCTACGATCGTTATGTGTAACTGTTCAGATAATATTTCGAACGGTATGTCTTACTGTTAAGATAATACTACGATCGTTATG
This sequence comes from Cyrtodaria siliqua, assembly GCA_037043455.1. Lineage (NCBI taxonomy): Eukaryota > Metazoa > Mollusca > Bivalvia > Adapedonta > Hiatellidae > Cyrtodaria > Cyrtodaria siliqua. The sequence continues at coordinate 19,251 of JAWPHD010012999.1, forward strand.
TGTTACTGCTAAGATAATACTTCTAACGTGATGTGTTACTGCTAGGATTATAATACGAACGTTATGTGTAACTGTTAAGATAATAGTACTAACGTTATGTTTTACTGCTAAGATAATGCTACGAACGTTATGTGTTACTAATATGATAATACTATGAACGTTATGTGTTACTGCTAAGATAATACTTCGAACGTTATGTGTTACTGCTATGATAATACTATGAACCTTATGTGTTACTGCTGAGATAATACTACGAACGTTATGTGTTACTGCTAAGATAATAATTCTAACGTAATATGTTACTGTTCATATGACTGAATTAAATAAGACGTACATTTGAGTAAAGCTCACAAATGAACAATATTATAGTATACACGTATGTAGACAAAGATTCCATAGTCATATATTCATGCTTGTCTATGTTTTCTCTTTGCCTTCCTGTTGATGGTTAATATAAGTTCAAACTACCTTTTTTCAAAAGGACACACGGAAATCTATATTTTATGAACACTGCTAGCGTCGTTTTTCTGTATATTTGCAAATCAATATGAATTGTTTTGAATATTACAAAGAAGATATGTTTGTGTTTTACTAATTGTTAATCAGTTTTCACTAATAATATATTTAAATCTACGATAGATTAACGAAGAAAAAATAAAACTCGAACAATTGTATTTGTTTAATTATATACAAGCCTGTTTAAACGTCGAAATGATACGTCAAATGTTAATGCTTTGATACATACTTTGTGATTTCCGTATGTCCCTTAAATTCAAAGTGATATGTTTATTGCCTGGATATATTGAACATTAATATTCCCATGAGCCATTTAGCCGCGTTGTGGTGAGACCTTATTCGCCAGGACTCCAGAAAACACCGAGTCGCTTCTTGTACCCTACCCTCCTGTGTATAGATCCACCCTAAGAGATTGTACGCAGTTTCAGTATGACCGAGACTCGGATCTTCCAGAATCACCCACTTCAACTTCTTAATTGTCAACATTTTGTGATCGTGTATGTTCATCTTGGAATAGACGAGATACTGCAGGAAGTAGAGGTATACTTTCCCGTCGACGACGGCCCAGTCATACCAGTAGTCGCCTAGTCCGTCCCTTGATCCAGGAGGTGTGTGTACGGACCGGTACATCTCAAAGCAGAGTGGAGGTGGTATCATCTCCATATCTGACGGGAGGAATATCACACATGCTGCAATTAATCTTTTTAATATTGTCTTTACTGACAGGTTGTTACGACGCATAATATGTGCTAATACAGTGTGCCTCCTGTATAGATAATCATAGCATTTACACTGTGACGTGACATTTTCTTTAACATTCACTTCCATCTTCTCTAAGATTTGTTCACACTTGTTATCCTTCCGGAATTTGAAAAATGCAGTTGCGAGCATTAATCTTGCGGTAGACAAGTCAAACTTTCTGCCTTGGCGTCTATGGTGATTACTCCTCTGGATCAGCTGATGCATGACGTCATTATCATCAGTTGTGAACGCTAACGAAACTAGGCATTGTGCTAGTTGTAAATGTACGACTGGGATCACGTATGAGACGGCCTCTTTGGTTTGTTGTTCCGTATGTTCAGTTATACACTGAATGTTCGTTAATTCGTGAAGTTTATTTGAAAGCATAATATCTGACTGCTTATTGTCATTGATTACATTCACTAACTTGGAAACGTTATTGCGAAATACTAACAATGTGTCAATCAACGATAATTTAATTACAAATTTGCAATTCATGTCGACACTTTTGTACAGTTGAGATCCTCCTATGTCAATTAATACGCGTCCTATGTTATCACACTTAAGCTCCAGTAGGTACCGACGTACGCCAGACACTAATTCATATAATAATAGCAGTAAAGAATTCCGCAAACGTACAAGTGCGGGTCTATCGAACATGTTCTCTTCTGGAATAAAGTAATTTGGGCAGTTGCCATAACATACCCATATCATTAAAACATACAAACAAAGACGCAAACACTGACACAAATTGTCAGGTCTCCAGATCTCTGCCCTTGTATTTTCTATGATGTAGAACATACAGGTTTTACAGTGATATGAGCTGATGCAATCCCCTATGAAATGATTGATTATTTCTTTTTTAATCATTTTCAAAAGAACATAACACTTATGCTGTGTTGGATTTAAACTGAACATGAGTTCTCTCTCCTGGAGCGAAAACGATAACCTCCATTCCAATTGACTTTCATGGCTAGAAGGGTGTCCTACACTAACAACAAAACAACCTAAGGAACTCATTTTGGTAAGTTGATGTCTTGAAGGCCATTCATAAGCTCGACGTCGACCAATCCATTCATTGGCGAAGTATGGTATCTTCCCGCATCTATATGCAGCAACTATGTCTATATCCGCATAGTCCTGTCCTATTAGTGTGCCAGCCGGTCCGTGCCTCTCATGAGCAAAATCACCTATTACATGCTTTATACATATTTTACCAGTAGTGTCCATGACTTCGTTATTAAGCACTTCTCTATCGTATATTGTATTTGGCCTACCATAATCAACTATCTGAAGTTTGATATAGCCCGGGTAAGTTTGGTCGTCCCGAACCATAAGTAATGAGAAACCACGTGCAGGAGCTTCATGAATATCAACAATAACAGGATATTGGTCGAAACTGTAAAGAGTATCAATATCAGAAATCATGCCTGGAGTTGTCGTTCCTTCGCTAAAACTTCCAAAGAAATAACACGACTTTTTATTATGAAGAGCGAGCTGTCCTATGGTGGTGAAAATAATCTCCATTGTAATAGCCGTGTCCTGACGTAGCTTTCTCATCTTCTCTGAAGCGCTGACCCTCTCCAGTACGTCATACAGTCGTAATGATAAATCACGGTAGTCGTCATTCATGTTGGTGGCTGAATAAACATTCAATGTATATTTAATACGAAATGTGCATATACGGTTTGTTTTTAAACTCGTCGTTTCTCGTTAGTTTTTTTTACATATATAATGTACATGTGTTCAATAATTAATATTAATTATCAGAATAATAGAAAACAAGTTGTTTTTGCATAATTATTACTAACTATTAAATTTATTGTACCAATAATATATAATATAAACCTATGGCAGAATAAAAAGAAAACATGAAAACTCAAAATTGTATTGAATATATGCAAGCACGTTTGGAGTCAAAATGATATCGAGGCGATCATTTTGATGCTTGAAAAAAAGCACGTTAACAGTCTATTTTTACTTATATCATATTTCATCATTGTAGATTGACCAACCTCTCACCATCCGTACGAATCGTCGCTTTCTCACTTACAAGTCTAGCTCCCAGTGTGATTCGAATCTGAAACGGTGAAAGGTATATGACGGAGATTGGGAGGTATATGACGGAGATTGTGTGTTGCATGACGGAGATTGGCAGGTACATGACGGAAATTGGGTGGTACATGACGGCGATTGGATGGTACACGACAAACATTCGTTGTTGGTATGGTGCATGACGGCGATTGGTTGGTACATGACGGAGATTGGGTGCTACAATACGATATTTGTTGGTCCAAGACGGTGATTGGGTAGTGCATGACGGATATTGTGTTGTAGATGTCGGAGGTTGTGTGGAACATGACGGAGATTGTGAGGTCCATGACTGGGACTGTGTGGTGCATGACGGAGATGCAGTGCTGCATTACTAAGATTGTGTGCAGTATGGTGGAAATTGTGTGGTCTAAGAAGGAGATTGTGTGGTACATGACAGAGAGTATTTGATACATAACTGAAATGGTGGGGTACATGCCGGAGATAGGGTGGTCCATGACAGAAAGTGTGTGGTTCATGACGGAGATTGAGTAGGGCCTGACGGATATTTGGTGATGCGTGACGAAGATTGTGTGGTACATGGCGAAGATTGGGTGTTATTTGACGGAGATTGGGTGGTACCTGACGGAGAATGTATGGTCCGTGAGTGAAACTATGTGATGCATGACGGAGATTGATCGAAGGTTGGGTGGTATGTGACGTAGATGTTTCATTTCAGAAAATGGAGAGATCAGACTTGGTACATAACTGTAAAAACGAATATGCGTCAAACTAAATGTTATTATAATAACAGCAAAAACGAGGATGTTGACAGTCAAAAGGTCAAAGATGCTAACACAGCGCTTTCAAGTAAATGTTTTATTACTATTTAAAGCAGCAACAACCTTTGTCATGTGTCTGTGATGTTACCGAACTTGTTTGATCAATTTAAACGGTGGAAACCAAAGTATAAAGTAAAATACCACTAATGTGACTCATACATTACTGTGTTTACACCAAAACTAAATAGTGTGATAGTTGTCTCTTTATTAGTGTTAAAAGTGACAAATGCAGTAACATCAATGATATATTTTGAAACACCCCATGACCATCCCAGACATATTATCAGTTGTGCCTCACAGTTATCACGTTAGGCGTGTAGTGGCGTCAATTTGGAATAAATGTAACATTGGCACATCTGTTTTAACACAAACATTAAACCATTTGCTAATTTCAAATCTTAAAATTCGTGTTGTAGTGAAAACTGGTAGCATCAGCGACACGTTTTGTAACACCGAAGACAACTCCAGACTTATTATCAGTTTTGCATCACAGTTATGACTGTGCAATATTTTGTAAATCATGATACGTGTGCACATCAGTTTTAAAACAAAAGAAAACCATTTACTATTTTCAATCGTTCGTTTGTGTTATTGTAAAATTACGTAACATCAAATACGACTCCAGTGTTTTTATTTATGTTGCATCAAAGTTATGACTGTAGTTGTTTTGTGGCGTTATTTTGGGAAGCTTTTTACACGTTTACATATATTTTTGAAAACAAAAAGAACAAACATTTAACATGATAACCAGTGATTCGTGCTATAATAAACTTGTCTTTAATGTTGCTGTATGTGTATATGATGTTACCTTAATCATACTTTGCGACTTTGATTATTAAGGCCATACACACAATTATATGTATTAGAGATAGTGCACGATACAGTTCATAATTTCGACGGCATGTTGCATCTTAAACGTCATTGCGCAAACATAATTATATATGCATATGTTCAAACAATTGTCCCTGATGTTGCAAACTGGTTGTCATTGATGATACCTCAGGTGTCTGAGCTGTTACTATTTGCTTTAATTCAATATGAACTGTATAGATACATATTCCAACTCTGTTTACAAGCTATACTATATTGACATTCATATTAAGAATATATTTGTATCAGGTAATTGTGTAATGCTTCTGTAAAGTTAATTTGATCCAGTAGTAACAATACGATGTATTTGCTGTTACACAATGATGTATATGGTGTTACTTAATTGTTGGTAACACCAAAGAAAGTAACATCAATATCAATTTCTAAGAAATAAACAAATATATTTAACAAATGTTCGCCAGGGCATTGATTATTTTTGCAGGCGACATTCTCTTTACAAGACAATTGTTTGTACAGCTGTGCGTGCATGATGGAGATTGTGCGATGCATGACGGAGGTTTAGCGTGGATGATACATGACGGAGATTGGGTGGTCCATGACACAGATTGAGCGGTCTATGACGGAAATGGTGTTGTCTATGACGGAAATTGAGTGGTGCATGACGGAGATTGGGTTGTACATGACAGAGATTGTGTTATGCATGACTGACAGTGGGTAGTCCACGACTGAGAGTGTGCTTTCCATGACGGAGTTGTAGTGGTACATGACGTAGAGTGTGTGTTGTATGGCGGAGATTGTGTGGCACATAACGTATATTTTGTGGTGCAGAATGACGGAGATTGTTTAGTACATGAAGGATATTAAATGTCGGATGAAGGGGATTGTGTGATGCCTGACGGAGATTGGTTTGTACATGATGAAAACTGTGTAGTGCATGACGGAGATTGGGTTGTGCATGATGGAAATTGTGTGAAACACAACGAAGATTGCGTGGTGCATGACGGAAACTATGTTGTACATGATGGCTATTGTGTGTTACATGATGGAGATTGGTGTGCATGACAGAAAGTGTGGTGTGTAGGGTATGACGGTGATTGTGTGGTACTTGACGGAAATTGTGTGTTACATGACGAATTATGTGTGGTGCATGATGGAGATTGGGTGAAACATGACGGAAATTGTTTGTTGCATGTCTGTGAATGGGTTGTCTATGTATGGGATTCCATGGGTCAGTGATTCCGTGGATTATGAAGGTGATTTTTGTGGTGCATGGTGTGTATGGCGGAGATTGGCTGTTACCTGACGATGACGGATATTTCGTGGTACATGATCGAGATCGGGGTGTAAATTGTTATTTCCCGTTACTTTAGTACAAACAATAGAGGGTGATATTGATAATGATAAAGTAAATTGCAAGAGAGACAACCGCCGTGATAGTGTTTTCAGACAGTGAAATAGCCATTTGTTATTTGTTACAAACTGGATGCCTGCCCAATATCTCCGCCTTCTTGAAAAGTAAAGTTTATTCGCAATTAAACACGTTTGTTTCAATAGAAATAATCAAGTGTGGTTAAGTATTTCGTATCATTACATTTGTTTCAACATGCATATTTGTTTACCATACTTGCCAATTGAAAGATATACTCGATAAAAAGAAAAGAAACGAACAACAATACGTACAACTATTAAAATGCATACATCGACGAATCGATACACATTGTATAAATTAAAATCCAAATTCTTTTTCAAACTCGAGCCCAAATTGATAGAGAAACATATCACATAGGGGTCGTTACTGAAAATGTACAGAACTGTATACAAGCGGCGGATATACGTAATGTCGAATGAAATGATGTATATGTATGAATACAGAACTGCATACTATCGGCGGATATACACAATGTCGAATGTAAGGATGAATATGTATGAATACACAACTGTATAATAGCGGCGGATATACAAAATGTCGACTGTAAGGTTGTATATGTATGAATACAGAACTGTATACTAGCGGCGGATATACTCAATGTCGAATGTAAGGATGTATATGTATGAATGCAGAACTGTATACTAGCGGCGAATATACACAATGTCGAATGTAAGGATGTATATGTATGAATGCAGAACTGTATACTAGCGGCGGATATACACAATTTCGAATGTCAGGATGTATATGTAAGAATACACAACTGAATACTAGCGGCGGATATAAACAATGTCGAATATCAGGATGTATATGTATGAATACGCAACTGTATACTAGCGGCGGATATACACAATGTCGAATGTCAGGATGTATATGTATGAATACAGAACTGTATACTGTCGGCGGATATACACAATGTCGAATGTCAAGATGTATATGTATGAATACAGAACTGAATACTTGCGGCGGATATACTCAATGTCGAATGTCAGGATGTATATGTATGAATACAGAACTGTATAATAGCGGGGGATATACACAATGTCGAATGTCAGGATGTATATGTATGAATACAGAACTGTATAATAGGGGCGGATATACTCAATATTGAATGTAAGGATGTATATGTATGAATACACAACTGTATAATAGCGGCGGATATACACAATGTCGAATGTCAGGATTTATATGTATGAATACAGAACTGTATAACAGCGGCGGATATACTCAATGTCGAATGTCAGGATGTATATGTATGAATACACAACTGTATAATAGCGGCGGATATACTCAATATCGAATGTAAGGATGTATATGATAATGTATGAATACACAACTGTATGATAGCGGCGGATATACACAATGTCGAACGTAAGGATGTATATGTATGAATACACAATTGTATAATAGCGGCGGATATACACAATGTCGAATATCAGGATGTATATGTATGAATACACAACTTTATAATAGCGGCGGATTTACACAATGTCGAATGTAAGGATGTATATGTATGATTACATAACTGTATAATAGCGGCGGATATACACAATGTCGAATGTAAGGATGTATATGTATGACTACAGAACTGTATACTAGCGGCGGATATACACAATGTCGAATGTCAGGTTGTATATGTATGAATACATAAATGAATACTAGCGGCGGATATAAACAAGGTCGAATGTCAGGATGTATATGTTTGAATACGCAACTGTATACTAGCGGCGGATATACATAATGTCGAATGTCAGGATGTATATGTATGAATACAGAACTGTATACTAGCGGGGGATATACACAATGTCGAATGTAAGGATGTATATGTATGAATACAGAACTGTATAATTGCGGCGGATATACACAATGTCGAATGTCAGGATGTATATGAATGAATACGCAACTGTATAATAGCGGCGGATATACATAATGTCGAATGTCAGGATGTATATGTATGAATACAGAACTGTATACTAGCGGGGGATATACACAATGTCGAATGTAAGGATGTATATGTATGAATACAGAACTGTATACTAGCGGCGGATATACACCATGTCGAATGTCAGGATGTATATGAATGAATACAGAACTGTATACTAGCGGCGGATATACTCAATATCGAATGTCAGTATTTATATGTATGAATACACAACTGTATAATAGCGGCGGATATACTCAATATTGAATGTAAGGATGTATATGTATGAATACAGAACTGTATAATAGCGGCGGATTTACACAATGTCGAATGTAAGGATGTATATGTATATAATAGAGCATGAGTTTTGCACGTGTAAGGTACGAGCGTTAGCGAGTGAATTATCGTCCGTACACGTGCAAGACTCATGCTCTAATGTATTTATACCACAATAACTAACATATGCTGTGTATATCCTCGGGTATTACACGATGCATAGTGTGTATTTAGGCTATTGTGGTATAAGTATGAATACACAACTGTATACTGAATAGCGGCGGATATACACAATGTCGAATGTAAGGATGAATATTATGAATACACAACTGTATACAAGCGGGGGATATACATAATGTCGAATGTCAGGATGTATATGTATGAATACAGAACTGTATAATAACGGCGGATATACACAATGTCGAATGTCGGGTTGTATATGTATGAATACAGAACTGTATAATAGCGGCGGATATACACAATGTCGAATGTCAGGATGTATATGTATGAATACAGAACTGTATAATAGCGACGGATAACTCAATATTGAATGTCAGGATGTATATGTATGAATGCAGAACTGTATACTAACGTGGGATATATTCAATGTCGAATGTAATTCATTCATTTTACCCGGACCCTTGATTACCAGTATTTTTCGATATTCTTTCTCTATCATTGTTCGGTGGTATCCTGAAACTGTATACAATTAAACCGTTTACTGTTTATTCAAGTTCCCAGGAGGGGAATGTGAAATTACAAGCAATACAAATTAAATATAATAACAAGAACAGATTTATTTTTTTAACACATTATCAAGATGAGGAATAATCTTTGTGCAGAAATATGCATGATAGTTTTATCAACATTATTCATTATTAAATTACAATAATTGTTTGAGATTAGTGTTTTTTTAAAGCGAGCATAAGGTAAACAATGTTTCATAGATAATAAAATCAGATAAAATTATTTACAAATATTATATAAATGAGAAACAATATTTTTGCAGAAGCAATCTAGTCGGGTAAGGATAGCTTTTTCATCCCTATTCATTAAATTACTATATTAGCCAGGGACTAATACCAAGGTTTTAGGTTACCACCACCAATTACATGTAAACATCCGAGGTGTAGTCGAATGTAGTTCCTATAATAAAAAGTAATCACCCCTTTTTCGATGGAAATGGGCATTATAAGTAGGGGAAAACTGCCCATTTCTATTCGATTTTGTGGTTATATGTATAAGAAGCGTATCAATAGGTTTTACTGGATCACTGATGAACATTTTCGAAATTTCGACTCTATGCTTACACTTTGTGAGCAATGAAAACAGTCGATCAATAAAAACAGCTGGTACCTTGACCTGTTTAGTAAACAAACAAGAACTTTCTTACATGTCTTGTGACCCCAAGTTCTCTGGTGATTTTTCAAGTGGAAAAATAGTTTTCTATATGAACATTACACTGCTGCAATATCCATACTTGAATTGAATTTGCAGCAAATCATTAATATGTGACACTTTAACATTGGTGTCTATGGGGAAAATAATTAGTGCTTTCATACCTATAAGAAATGCGTGCAGTAATTAGGACTCTCTCAGATTCGTACCTATGGACACTTTTCCGATTACAGTTGGTAAAATAAGCTCAGAAATAAGTTTTCCATAGTTTATTACATAGGTTTTGAGCGTTTTTAGTCCAATTTTGTCTATAAATCAGTAATTTTGAGTTTCATTTTTTTTTTCGTGTTTAAAATGACGTATTGGTAAATGTTTGCAGTTGAACTATGTATTTTTGGTATCAACATGTAGGGTTGCATGGTTGCAACATGTTTTCATGAATTAAATCTGCATGACAACAAGTTTGGTAGGCATGAAACCACTAAATCTTTCCCCTACCCCCCTTAAATAGGATACTGTGAAAAATGATGATTTGTGTAAAAGGTAAAATATTATTCCTTATCATTTAAACTCGACTTGGTAGCGTTCAGCTAGCATTAATTCTGATTTTAGCAGTATTTTTGGCATCATTAAGCTCGTATTCGCTACTATTACTAGGTATGGTACAACCAATTTTGAAGAATTTGACTGAAAGATCAATTTTGGCATGAAAATCGACATAAATTGGCATATTCATCGTCCTAATTGTACCTTAAATGCATATTTTATTTATGTCCATTGAATGTTCTAAACATTTGATCTATTTAATATGGTGTATTGACAAGAAATGCCGTTTGGTATGACAATTCAGATAGTGTAATATTAAAAAAAAATATCTCTGACTTTTGTCGATTTCAGACTATTGTCCTTGGTATTCACAAGACCATATCTAGGCAAATAATCATTCGATTTGCATGAAGTAGGTGTTTTTAAGCTTGTTATGAAAATGACAATACAACATCCTCATTTAAGAAACATCTGAACATGTTTTCTCCTCTTATAGGTTTACCACCACCAATTACATGTAAACCTCCGAGGTGTAGTCGAATGTAGTTCCTATAATAAAAAGTAATCCCTCCTTTTTCGATGGAAATGGGCATTATAAGTAGGGGAAGACTGCCCATTTCTATTCGATTTTGTGGTTATATGTATAAGAAGCGTATCAATAGGTTTTACTGGATCACTGATGAACATTTTCGAAATTTCGACTCTATGCTTACACTTTGTGAGCAATGAAAACAGTCGATCAATAAAAACAGCTGGTACCTTGACCTGTTTAGTAAACAAACAAGAACTTTCTTACATGTCTTGTGACCCCACGTTTTCTGGTGATTTTTCAAGTGGAAAAATAGTTTTCTATATGAACATTACACTGCTGCATTATCCATACTTGAATTGAATTTGCAGCAAATCATTAATATGTGACACTTTAACATTGGTGTCTATGGGGAAAATAATTAGTGCTTTCATACCTATAAGAAATGCGTGCAGTAATTAGGACTCTCTCAGATACGTACCTAGGGACACTTTTCCGATTACAGTTGGTAAAATAAGCTCAGAAATAAGTTTTCCATAGTTTATTACATAGGTTTTGAGCGTTTTTAGTCCAATTTTGTCTATAAATCAGTAATTTTGAGTTTCTTTTTTTTTTTCGTGTTTAAAATGACGTATTGGTGAAGTGTTTGCAGTTGAACTATGTATTTTTGGTATCAACATGTAGGGTTGCATGTTTGTAACATGTTTTCATGAATTAAATCTGCATGACAACAAGTTTGGTAGGCATGAAACCACTAAATCTTTCCCCTACCCCCCTTAAATAGGATACTGTGAAAAATGATGATTTGTGTAAAAGGTAAAATATTATTCCTTATCATTTAAACTCGACTTGGTATCGTTCAGCTAGCATTAATTCTGATTTTAGCAGTATTTTTGGCATCATTAAGCTCGTATTCGCTACTATTACTAGGTATGGTACCACCAATTTTGAAGAATTTGACTGAAAGATCAATTTTGGTATGAAAATCGACATAAATTGGCATATTCATCGTCCTAATTGTACCTTAAATGCATATTTTATTTATGTCCATTGAATGTTCTAAACATTTGATCTATTTAATATGGTGTATTGACAAGAAATGCCGTTTGGTATGACAATTCAGATAGTGTAAAATTAAAAAAAAAAATCTCTGACTTTTGTCGATTTCAGACTATTGTCCTTGGTATTCACAAGACCATATCTAGGAAAATAATCATTCGATTTGCATGAAGTAGGTGTTTTTAAGCTTGTTATGAAAATGACAATACAACATCCTCATTTAAGAAACATCTGAACATGTTTTCTCCTCTTATAGGTTTACCACCACCAATTACATGTAAACCTCCGAGGTGTAGCCGAATGTAGTTCCTATAATAAAAAGTAATCCCTCCTTTTTCGATGGAAATGGGCATTATAAGTAGGGGAAGACTGCCCATTTCTATTCGATTTTGTGGTTATATGTATAAGAAGCGTATCAATAGGTTTTACTGGATCACTGATGAACATTTTCGAAATTTCGACTCTATGCTTACACTTTGTGAGCAATGACAACAAGTCGATCAATAAAAACAGCTGGTACCTTGACCTGTTTAGTAAACAAACAAGAACTTTCTTACATGTCTTGTGACCCCACGTTTTCTGGTGATTTTTCAAGTGGAAAAATAGTTTTCTATATGAACATTACACTGCTGCATTATCCATACTTGAATTGAATTTGCAGCAAATCATTAATATGTGACACTTTAACATTGGTGTCTATGGGGAATATAATTAGTGCTTTCATACCTTTAGGACCCAATCTAGACACGCCGGTGTCACGTGAAATCCACACGCACTTCGGAAAGTCCACGCATACGTTGTGTTTTAGAAAGCTTATAATTCCGGTTTTATTTTGAATGTTGTGATGATATCAGGTTTGTATCATTCATATTAGTTTGGCCTTTCGATTACCGTGAGTTTTATTACGATATAGTTCTGTTTGGCTGTAAAATACTCTTTCAAACATGATCCAGATAAAGATAAAGACAGTAATTGGTAACTTTATTTCCCCCCGGATTTACGGGGTTTATACGACAAACGGTGAATTGATACATGACGCTTACACCGTGCGTAAGACAATATCTTAATATAAAACGTATCATTCAATAAAATCAGTAATTTTGAATTTTCCTGAAACATGTGCAAACGATTTGCTGCAGAATTATTATAGAAGAAGCAGCTGTTTCTATAAGTATATTATCTTCACGGAACACATTAATGACGTCATAAAACGGCGCAATACAAGTGTAAACAATCTACTGTGCATTTCAGGGTACCTATGCGTCGAATATGAATCGAGATTTTTTTATTCCTTTCTATATGTTTTCATACCTGATATGATTGAATAGAATGAAAACGGACGCTCCTGAATCTGTTTTCAATCTTCGAGTAGCCATTCTCTAAGCTTCGCAAAGCCAAAAAATCATTTTGAACACCCATGTTTACATGTAATTTTATTGACAGTCGAAAACCAAAATGGCGACAGCGGAATATTCCATTTTTCTAGGGTAAAAATATAAATGCAGTATACTATTTACCTAGCCTTTATTTGCTTACATTTGCTAGATATAATATTTCTCATTCCAAAATAAAGGATAAATATGATCGATTGTCGGAGGTGCTGAACATTGAACTACAGCATCACCCTGCATAACCTACGTTTTACTTGGTACATCCGAACCTTAGAAACAGACATGTGCAGACGACAATTTCTAAAAATAAGGCCGCCATGTTGTTTTAATTTTTGCAATATAAACAATGGGGTCAAAATGAATTTTAGGCTTTGTGAAGCATACCGGTTGGCATGGAAAGATTGTAAACAGATCCAGGAGGGTCTATTTTCATTCTATCTAACCATATCAGGTATAAAAACATATAGTTAGTAATAAAAAAGAATAACGATTCATATTTGACGCACAGGCACCCTGAATTGCACAGTGTGTACGGTAATCTAGGTATAACTAAACAATTAACATGAGTCAGGTCTAGCACATACATGTTAAAGTAGTACAACATGGTGTGCTACAAAGGCGATAACATGTCATGCGTTAAATATGTTTCTGAAACAGTGAAATCAGGGCCTGACAGGGGCTGCAATTTCCCCTACATACCAACCCAACACACATTCAGGAAAAGTCTTAAATAGTGAGTTCAAATTATCTCCCTTTATTTTATTTACCTGAATTCACAGTATCCCTAAGATACGGCACCTTTCATTGTCACTGTCTCAATATAGCCGTGTGTGGTTGAATGCTTAAATGTGGCCAACTCATATGAGCTATAATTGTATGTATGTATGCGTCTATATGTTAATTGTGCCTCCAAACGAGTGTGTTATCAACGCAGTTCATCAACGTGTGTTGCAGCTATCCTTTTTAGGGAGTGAATGCATACGCTTGATTTCTGTGTATCTCGTTATAGCTAGGCGCCCTGCCGTAGTTCGTCCGAAGGTTTTCTGTCCTTGGCAGTTCATAAATATTTCTCCCTTTATATGGTATATATATATATATATAGCGTGTTCACATAGTTTTTCGATAGAGTGCCAGTATATATATTGAAAATATACCATGGGGGCGTGATATTGGCGGCCCGGTTAGCTCAGTTGATCACAGTATAGAACTCTCTCTCCCTGTAAGCGAGGGTTTGAATCCCGTACCAGCCGCAGTTTTTACCCTTGGTTTATTTCACTGACAAGGATAATTCGGTGAATGTGGGATAGCATGGTGAACGCGGGATAGCTTCACCGGGTGTGTGGAACAACTGGGGTAGCTGTTAAAAGGGATAGGAGTGTGGTGATATTGGTTACCCGGTGGCCTGATTATCTCAGTTGGTAGAGCACTTGCCCTGTAAGCGAGGTGTCCCCGAATTTTTGTCCAGCTGCGGCCACACTTTTCCCCCTTGGTTTACTTCATGAACATGTCCCCACATCAACTTCCAGGCTAATACATTGGACTTCAGTGCAACTTTTTTTAATATCCGAATATTGCTGCATGATGCTCACCAAATATGAAAAAGGCCATAATTGCATATTGTACCGTAGCTCTAATGGTTTTCCTTTGTTCTTGCTTATGATATAATTTTCATAAACCTGAAGGTCTGCGCCTAAACCGTTCTATAAATGCCGGTAAATTTCAGATTCGGCAGTTGTCTACTCAATTTTACGCGTGCACAGTTGTAATCTTTACACACAACCTATCAATCAAATCGACTAACCATTACCAAAACAGCACTTGCCCAATAATATACAAAGGCGGTTGGCTGTAATAATCAAAACATGGGTTATGTTCATGCCGCGTGATAATGCTATTTCTTGATTGGATCGAGTTGTTATGTTTACTAAATACTGAAAACTGCAACGCCCTAAAACTTTTTGCACGCACGTACTTGGATAAATGGCTCTAGTACAAAACATTTATAGCATGTTTTTCTCGTATGCGATTCATACTGCACTCTCGAGCCTACGGCCCTCGAGAAGCAGTTTAAATTGCATATACTCGAAAAATTATGTTACAAATATTACTTACAACACACTACTAACGCCCCCACCTCTCCGTCACACACGCCTTACACACAGCTCTTAAATCCTGCAAACATAGCATTTAAGCATATGTACGAATGAGAAAAGCAAAAATAATACAGTAACCTAGGCATATCTGGTTCCAGTAATTTTTTAGCCCGAATTTTCAAAGAAAAGGCAAATTCACCTCACATCAAAAAAACTGCTTAATGAAATTAACTCGCCAAATAATTGTAAAATTACACTTCATAACCTTGTATCAAAACTGTATGCAAGTGTTCAAGTTATATAATAATGTATATGTGCCAATTAAAAGTAAAGGTTTATTCACAGGTTCTAAAAACACCCGTAATTGAATATGCGTAAAATTAGTTTAAACTTATTTATTGTACATAGATTGTAATGAAAGCTCTCTGAACTTATTTGAATCACTCTCGACGTTTTTCTGGGTAGAACCAGTACTAAGCAAATGCAGATAAAGTATCTTGCTCAGGGACACAATGCATATGGCAATGTCGGGGATCGATCATGGGGGTCCAACGCTCTACCACTAGACCACAGCGCTCCACTTGCGTAAAAATGAGATGATAACTTTTAATTCGACGCTCCAGTTTCGGAGTTCAGCCTAATTGGTTGAAACTGTTTATATTGTGTATATAGAGTTTGGATTCTCAATATACGTAAGTTATATATATACCTAATCAGAGCATTCTCTGAGTGACACTAAATGTCTCTTTTTTCTATTTTTTTGTGGCTTTTGTACACAGTCAGATGAAATATCAAAATCGTAAAAAGTGCTGGTAAGGTCAGAGAATGCTCGGATTTATATTAACCTTGTCGCTAGTTTTGGAAATGATGTACGATGTAAAATGTTACTGGTGTTGGCAGGATAGCTACTTTAAATAGACACATGGCAATCGTGATTTTTTAAAAACTTGTGCCGTCACCTTTATGATCACTTTATAACTAAATACTAAATATAAGAATATTATAAAGCGAGTTGTTTTTGCATATTACTAACTGGTGATTATATTGCACCAATAATATACGTAAAATATAAAAAGAAATATATGCTAAGAATTTTATAAATTTTGACCAAACTTCACATGGATGATCCTTAGATGAATGCTTTTTAGATTTGTTAAAACAGTTCAGCGCGACATCCAAGATGGCCACCATTATCATATATGGTTGAAACCTTAAACAATCTTCTTTTGAAGTTCTCAAGAACTGCTGGACAGATTTCGACAGATTTTCGTTTAAAATGTTCGCCAACACCTAGACTATCAAGTTTATTCAAATAAAGTCCCCGGGGTCAAAAAAGGCCGTGCCCGGGGTCAAAAATGGCCGTACCCTGGGGATCCAGTTTGTATATTGAGATTTTGCATGTTTTTCATAGGACCAAAAACAATTTGTTTCTGGTCTTCCGACCGACCCTATTTTTAAGGCCCTGACCCTAAACCATTTAGGGCACAACATGTTTTAGGTTTTTAAGGCATGTAAGTGTTGTGGAACACTCATATTATGTATAGTAAGGATTAATTCTAAAAAAAAAAAAAGACTACCGACCTACCCTTATTTTTTGTGGGAAAAATACCAGAAACAGACCTATTTTTGTTTTTGGCCTAGACTTATATAGGAAAAGACTTTAAAAATATTCTTCTCTGAAACCATAAAGCGCAGAGCTTCCATGTATTACATGACTACATGTAGCATCAGCTTATAATTGTCCTGTGCTAAGTTTGTTCAAATGTTGACCCTGGGGTACAATTGGGCCCGTCCCTGGGGTCAAAGTATTACATAGACTTATATTGGGGGAACATAATCTTCTTCTTTGAAACTACAAAAGCCCAGTGTTTTTTTCTATACTTTGGGAACGTAACCCATACCGTAGCGATTGTTAATTTTAGCGCGATTTTTCATAAAATTGGAAAAAAATACAGTAAAACATTCATTTAATAATTGTTTTTTTAATACTCTTTTCAGTCAACAGAGGCATTTAAAAGCCTTTCGTTCTCAGTACTTGTCACATTAATGCTTCTTTTTCTTTCTTTTTTTTCTCTTTCAATTGGGATTTTTTTCTCAAAATTGGGGAAAAAATATATGTTTTGGCATTGGGAATATAGCCCTATAACGGCTACAAAAATAGCCAAAACAAAACACACTGGAGCCAGAGGTTTAATATTTTGCATTTACTATAAGCTTATGGTCCTTTACTAAGTTTACCAAGTTCGTTCAAATGGTGACCCTGGGGTGACATTTGGCCCCGCCCTAGGGGTCACATGTTCAAAATAGACTTGTATCTAGGAAAAACTTATAAACAAATCTTCTCTGAAACTGCAAGAGCCAGAGGTTTAATATTTTGCATTTACTATAAGCTTATGGTTTTCTACCAAGCCTGTGCAAATGGTGATCCTGGGGTCACATTTGGCCTGCCCCAGATGTCATATGTTTTACAAAGACTTATATCGGGAATATTTTTTAAAAATCTTCTCAGAAGAAGCTAGGTCAATTTTGATCAAATTTCACATGGATGATACTTAGGTGAATGTTTTTCAAATTTATTAAAATTAAGTAAACACGATATCCAAGATTCCCGCCATAGAACAATCTTTAAATTACTTCTTGTACACTGGGCAGCTAAGGCCGTGATACCCTTGGGTCACATTTGGCCCCGCGACAGGTGTCAAATGTTTTACATAGACTTGTGTAGGGAAATACTTAAAAAAAATATTCTTCTGAAACTACAAGAGCCAGAGGTTTAATATTTTGCATTTACTATAAGCTTATGGTCATCTACCGAGCTTGTTCAAATAGTGAACCTGGGGTCACATTTGACCCCGCCTCGGGGGTCACATGTTTTACATAGACTTATATAGGGATAATCTTCAAATCGTCTTCTCAGAAACAGCTTGGCCAAACTTGACCAAACTTCACATGGATGATCCATCATACAAACATCTTTGAATTACTTCTTGCACTGGGAAGCTTAAAGGCCGTGGGTTCAAATCCCACTGGAGGTAAACATTTGTTTTTCTCTTTTTTTAAATCTTCAGTTTTAGCTCTACTGGACAAATGCTATATTTTGCCTCATTAAGAAGCTTTTCACGCGCACACACCGCATAACTCACTTTTGAGTTTCAAGTGTTTTAACACGAAGTAGTCCCAATTTGCACTCACGTGCAGTTACGCGGAAATTGCAGTTGTCTTTTACAAAACGTTAGCTTAAGCCAATTTTGAATGCAAAAACAACACAGACAATGAATAAAGTAAGTTTATACGTTAAACAGCCCAATAGCATTCGTTTTGACTACTATTGGCATATTTTGCATAGTCTAAATCGCTGTTCAAATGTGAAGATCGGAAATTTTGAGGTTTTTGAAACTGCAAAATTGCCGATTTCTCAAAACGGTCACAAAAAATGGGTTGTCACTAATTTGGCTTAAATTAACAGGAATGATAGATCAGTACCTCTACTACCTTTCCTGAAAATTTCGGCAAAATTCATGACTACCCATTTTTTGAGACCATTTTGAAAGATGGTCACCCTTTTTTCTCACTCAAAACACACATTATTCAAAATGGCGGCTACAAGCTAAATAAGCAAAACTGAAAATCAATAACAGAAACGCAAAACATGAATATTTTCTACTCCCGGATATAGTTAATTCCTGCCCCGAATAAAATGTCAGTAAGTCAACCTTTAAACACTTTTTCTGCCTTTCCTTTAGCATGTTTATGGTAAAAATCAGCCGCTCTAGACGCTTATTAAAAATCACAACAGGCCAAGTCGGCAGTAATTTGTTTTGTTGATTTACGGTTGAATGAACTATGGATAATTGCAAGTGAATACTTCACAATTCAAGGATTTAATGAGCAAAAAGACAGACCTATTCATGTGTTAACTATTGTTATGGGTGAATGATGTTACACATACTTGTAGAACATCTCCTGTCAACGCCCGAGTCAAGGTCATGTCATGTACACGTTCGCCTCGATTAGGGACACCGACAACTTTGGTGTTTAGACATAAAGGAAAAACAAATGATGAAAGGTATGTACAGCACTCGGTACTGACCCATAAATGTGTTTTATTTAGTGCATGTTCATGTTTATAGTGTCTCCGTTAAAATTTAATAATAATATAGCACTGATGTATTATTTCTATGATGAGACCCTTCCAATGGGGTCGATGTTCACTGAAAATATGATCCAATGTTCCCCAAAAATATTTTGGTTTGTTCTCCAAAAATATTTTTCCATTTATTTTTATTATTATGTTCCCTTGTTCCCCAAAAATATTACCAATAACAGAAAATGTTCCGCAAAAATAAATGGCCTTGTCCCCTTGCATATAGCTACAGCAGTACTGTAAAGGATTAACTCATCTACTGTAGGTATGTATGTATAAAAACAACAATTGATTTTCTTTCAGGGATCTTTACAGATGTTGCCACCTTCTGTTAAGTGGCATCTCCAAGTTCCAGCTCTAAGACTTAGCCTAGTCCTGGGTAAGCTAAAGCTTTTAACTTTAATATATTTGACCCCAGTGATATAGGTTAATTAAGCTAATGATATGGCAATAATTCGAGCCACCCCAGAGAGTGGAATTCAAAAAAATGTAACTAAGCTACTCTATCTATCTTACTAGTAAATGTTAATATTTCGAGCCGCCCCAAATTCAGGAATACATTTCTACGGCTCTTGAACGTGGTTTTTATAAATGAAGATTTTAATAAGCTTGATAAGCTTCAGAAACAGTAGATTTATTTGAGCGGCAGAACCCGATTTGTACAGATTTTTTTATTATTCTCATTAAAGTAGCCATCCCGCCAACAACAGTCAAATTTTATAAACATTATGTACACTGTTTCTAAACCTACTGATGACAAAGTATATATATAACTTACATATTTTGAGAAATCCAACTCATACATACACATTATAAACGGCTTTAACCAGCCGGACCAAACCCCAGAACTGGAGTGTCGAATTACGAGTTACCATCATTTTACGGATATTCAATCACGGGTATTCTAAGAACCTATTAATAAACCTATACTTTTAATCAGCGCATATACATTGTTATATGGATCGAGTTTCGATAAACGGTTTTCTAGTGCAATTTTGTAGTTATTTGGCGGGATAGCTACTTTAAAAAAAAAGAGGAGTGCCTAACTATAAGTATAATTGTCCCAGCTCATTGGGATACTTTACTTTTTTGTTTGTTTTGTTGAGATATTGTGAAATTCCATCACATAAAACAATGGATACACATGATACAACATGAAAGTTTCTCTGTGCTGTTGTCACTTAACAGCGATATTATTAAAGACCGCCCCAGTTAAATTACAAATAATAGGACACTTTAAAGAGACATATGGCAATCTTAAAGATTTCGTCGAACATTAGTATCACAGTTTATTAGTCCAGTATCAATTTCACTTTAAAACTGCTTGCATATAATTAACTAAAATTTAGATGTATTATTTGTCTTCGTTATTCTACCATAGGTTTAAATATATGATTGGTGCAATAATATCAGCAATTAGTAATAATATATAAATTACACAGTTATACTATAATTATAGAGAATAATATACAGGCATTTCATATATCATCCTTTCCGTCGATGTGTTCTTGGGAAACACACTTTCCCTTAACCTCGTCCTTCGGATGGGGACGTAAACCGGGAGGTCCCGTGTATCAGTCTATCCTCCAAGCACGTTAAGGAACAACAGGAATCTATTCGATAATAAGAGTAGGGCACGGTTCCCGGATTCCTATGTATCCTTTTCCTCTCTCTGGGGCGGCTCTAAATAACCTATACTGTGCGAAGGCCGGGCACAATATAAAAATGTAATATTTCATCTATGTATGACCTAAAAAAATTATATACTTCAGAATATTTTGTTGATTTTAGCAGTGATGGGAGAATAATGATTAAATATTTATTTCTCAACGGATATAATAGCTGATCTTCCATGATCGAGTGCGGATTTATTAAACGAGTTGGCAAAAATTTACAATGCGCGGCTTGTCGAGCATCAAATAATGTTTAATGTTTACTGAAGAGTTTAAAAAATAATAGATGATTTTGCGAGATTCTATTTATCACACAAAAACCCATACAAGTTGATGTTAAACGTTCACATTTCTCTGTGATGTCAATTTACCTATATATATTAATACCGTATTTCCTCTATTAGAAGAGCCCCCACCTGTTTTAAGAAACCTTACCGTTTTCAAAAATTAAAAGTTCCTAAAAAACACAATGTTTTTACCGCTAATGGATTTGATTAAATTAAAAGTTCCTAAAAAACACACTGTTTTTACCGCTTATGGATTTGATTAGGGGAGTTTTTTACCTTCGACACCAGTATGGTCTATGACATAAACCTTAAAGCGCTATCATCATCAATACAATTACCGCTTTTATTTATCTCGTTCCTTTCAATTTACTATTTAGTTTATCTTTTATTATTTGTTAATTCATATGCAACCAACCCGTTTTGTAATCGTCAAGTTTGACAGAAATGTGTATCATATAGATGCAGAGTGATGACAGTAATATACTCGGTACAGTCATGTTTAGGTTAAGTCAATACCGGTGTAACAGTAAAAGATCGCCGTACAGTAATTCTATAAGGAAATAGTCCGGGGAAAGGAAGTGAAAAATATTGAAAATTTGTATCATAATAGTATGGTTCAGTTGGATCTACATTGTATGTAAAAAAAGTTTCCATTTGCGTACAGTCATGCATGTATCTGAAACTGAAAAACTGCCTTTTGGGAACACAAGGTCATTTTAATTTATTTATTGTTTATTCAAGCTTTTGAAATAGATCTTTTGTAATTAAAGTGACACATGGGCCGATGATGGGCAATCTTGAAGTGTATATCAAGCACTGAATTTGAAATTAGCATCTCGAAACATGTTTTGCTGTACTTAGCGGTACTCGTCTGATAAAGCAAAGTCACTGGTCTAGCCTGGTCAAGTAAAATTCATTGGGTTGAAGAGTGCATAAAACATATCCGCATGACGGATATATTCATATGAGAACTGAACACTTATTTTTGTGTCTACTGCTTAGGATGGCAGACACTTATCGATCACTTTGTCTGTCGTCGTCCGTCCGTCATGCTTTAACATGCAACCTAACCTTGGCCATCAATTGAAAAGTATTTTAATTGTGTTCATGAAACTTCACCACCGTCTTCATCTCAATGGATGTTGTTACACATGTGCAATACCTCTGACTTTCATTTTGGCAGGCTATGCCCTATTTATCAGCCTAACCTGCAACCTAACCTTGGAAATAAGCAAACAGCAGTGTCAGCAGGCGAAGCAAGTGTTCATGGGTGATGGAACACACTTCTAGGTCAAGGTCGACTTAGTGACCGCTTCCCACTAATAACAATCTGGAAACTGATATTTCCATGTCTATACTAGTTTGACATATTAAGCCGTTATATTTGTTTTGTAAAGTGTTGGTGTAGCGGACAATGCGGTGCACTTAAAAACTTAAAAGCACAGGATCCGGGTTCAAGACAACGGCGCCACTGAGTTTCTTCAGTGTGTTTAGCCTCGTCCATCGTAAGCAGACATAAATCCTCCTATCCGAAGTTTATTTATCGAAGTCTATTCTCCGAGCATGTTTAATAAGCAAAAGTAGGAGTATGGCGGTTTCCCAGATTCCAATGAGACACCTACCCTGACCAGATCCACATTTTTATTTTTTTTATGGGTGGGGTGGGTGATGGTGGTGGTGACGGGCCGGTGAGGGATAACCAAATAAATTGGACTGCAGCATTGTTTTAGTATATTTTGATGTTAAATATGGCTGCATATATGGTGATACTCGCCAATAAAAAATAAAAAAACATTAGCGGGTGGCCAGTTGAGTTCCATAATTCCAGATTGGCCATCAAAATGCACAACGAGAAGCTGAACAGCGGTCAGCCTTTTTAAATATAGGCTACAGACTACTTTTCAGACTTTAGTGTGAGCCCCTTCACCGAATACCGAATACGCACCTGTTGACGTTCAATGACTTTACACTCGTTATATTTTTTGACCGACAGTGCCGAGTCGAACATTTAATCGTTTTAGCGTGTAATTTTTATAAAGAAATACCATGATGTTCGTAACATGTAGTACACGCCATGTACTATTTAAGCTTAAACAACATATTTTTAGTATCTCCTTGTATTTCATTAGAAAAGAACACAAGTGTTACCATTTTTAAATGCATTTTAACAATGACATCTCTTACGAGTTACTTCCCCTCGCTTCGGAATTTTAAATGGGTGAATCTCGAAATTTCTCGCGCAGTAAAGCATCTAAAAGTCAATACAGCTGAAGATGACGAAACTTTAAGGAGAACTAAAATTTTCATCATGTAAACTTGTTACAATCTTCCAGATTACGCGTTCAAAAAAAAAGAAAATGGCGGCTGTTTCACTTTTTTTTGACGTTGACGGAAAATGACGTACTACTTTCCGTTGTCATGTGTTGCTATGATAAGTGGACGGCGGAGCTAAAAACCACTCTGCTTCCCACCTGAGGGCCTTCATTTTCCATCCGATCTTTACCAAACTTTATTTGATTACTAATATCAATGAAAGCTCGACAAACAGATCGGACCTGTAACAGCGGAGTTACGGCCCTTGATTTAGTTTAAAATGCTATATTTTTCCTCGTTAAGGTGATCGATTCAGGGCCATCTTGACCCTCTTGTTTTGGAGACTGAGGAGAATTTTATTCAATAAAAGAGAGGGGGAAACCTTTTGGCAAGGGATGGGGTCGAAATTCAGCCCCAAGTTCTATAACATAAAATGTCATAACTATTTTCATCATCATTCTATCATTTTTCATCTACAATATTTCCCCTGATAAAAGCGCCCCGACCTTTATTTTTTATAGAAACCATGCCTTCTTAGAAAATTCAAAAATTCAAAACTTCTTCACAATTCGATTCATTTTCGATCTTTTGTAAAATAAAAAGACAAGATTTAGTGTTAATGACATTTGAGGCTCAGTTTGGGGTATACAGTCTAGCCAAAATTGCTTTTAAGTACAGATATAAACCTAAATTAATATTAAAAAAAAGGGAAAACTAAAAAAAAGACTGCACCCTTTTCATTTTGCCTATAGCTTCCAAGTGCTACTGTTAGGGGAAATGCGGTAATTTTATTTACCGATCCGGGTGTATGTGCATCCATTCATTCGTTGCGTACGACTTTTATTTATTTATATTTGTTACATTACTTGCAGGATTTTCACCAAACTCCACCATTGTGTTCCTTATATGCATAGATCTAACATCATGCAACATTTCAGGTCACTGTGATCTTCTATATAGAAATATAGGTCACGTCTGGTCTCCGCTACGACATATGAATATGTATTCATGAATACTGTAAGTCACATTATTTCCGCGTGACTTTAAGTTCTCGTATCACCGGGTCTGTGATTTATTCGCGTGATCATGAATTCGCGTCCAAGCATAATGTAAATATTCATATTTTCTTACTAATAATTAATATGTTTCTTAAATTTGCTGTTTAACGGCGATTTTTGTTTATAGTGGTTTCTATAGGACCCTATATCTCATTATTTCATTCGGTTTTCCGCTATCGGAGTCCAGTTTATAGCCCAGAGGCAAATCAATTAACCTGCATGGTCCTTATCAATGTGTCATTGTCATGTACATAAATAAATACGTTGTATTATAGTTTGATTGAAAGCTGTTCGTAAACCATATTCGGCTAAAACACAGTATTTGGTTCTTTTGTACATTTTGCATGTTATATCCCTCTTGCAGTAATATTTTTACCAACTGATTTCAAATCTATGATTTAAAACATGTGAGGGTATATGCCGTAACTGTACCTGAAGTTTCAGCGGTAGAAAAGTAAACATTTTTTGTCGGGATCAACAAATATACCACAAAAATGGCCATTTTTGGGCATTATGCAGTCTCGCTTTAACATTCTAATTTTTCAGCAATGCATTAGTCTATTTTTTGATAAAAACATATCTTCAAAAGTATTCGCATCAGATAGGAAAATTTGCTATGTAAAAGGTGATACCAAGAAGATTAAAATAGGTGAAAATTGAAAGGTTATATTAAACAAAGAAAGAGAGGAATACTTGATTTTGAGTTTATGTTATATGCATAATTACTATGGATAAAAAACTATTGTTTCATCCAATTAGCATCTTATGATACTCATTTTTGATTGAATATATAAAGTAAACTAACATTTTTATAATAAACGATCTATACAAAATGTCAGTGCTATAATGTTTCATTAAAATGTGATACAGAAAACTCGTAGTGTTCATAACCATTTTATTTATTTTTACTTCTAGCAAACTGACATTCCACAAAGTGTGGAATGTTTAAAGTGGACAGAAAAGCGGAAATATTAGGAAATAGTTAATTTAGAAGATTTTGGGATGCATTAATTATCTTATTATTCAACCAACCAGTAGGATTCTTAATAAGTTTCCTATCTTTTTGTGTTAAATCGAAATTGGGAATCCATGTTGTTTTAGCGAAAATCTCAATGGATTCATCCGATAGACACCTGTTTGTAACAGATTCTTCTAAAATGCAATACAATTCATTTATGACTGGCAGGTCTTTATTGCAACGTATCAGCTTTTGTTTAGGTGTACTTTGGTTATCATAGGAACAATTTTTTAAAGGGGATTCGTCTAGAAATAATTCATAAACTGGAGTGTTTTCATTTAAAGTGATACTAATATTCGTATGCTTTTGTGTACTTTGTTCAAATCGAATTTATTTTTTTATACTACGCTGTTTCTTCTTTTTACGGTTTTTAGTTGAATTTAAGGGAGTGAATTGGTTATTAAAATGCAATGGGGTTGACGCCTTAACCGAATTTGGGGCGGGTATTACTTCAAAATCGGCTTTCTTTGGCTTTTTTTTTACCTTTTTTTTTTGGCAGCTCGTGACTTGTTATTTCTTATTAATAATGACTGATTCTTGTTAACTAAGCTATTTTCAACTCTGCTGTTTATATTTAATGCTATCTATGGTAAGAGGATGGTCCCTCAGCTGGGCAGCTGCAATGCTCCTTTGGCACTAAAATAACAGTACGCTTTTAGCCTTTTATTCCCAGAAAAATTATAGGACACTTTGTTTTAAATAAATTATGTCAACACACGAAATAATCTTTCGTGGAATTGTATATCTCGCTTCCCGTGCAGAATATAGGCGACGGGGATATAAATAAATTAAATGCCTAACAATATATAATATTTGATTATGATTACAGGAAACAATTAATTAAGTTTTCACTATGACAAACTTTCTTTAAAAGCTGGAATTGTGAAATAAAATTATCTTGTCTTATCTTATTAATTGTATCCTTTAAAGAAATGCACATTGCCGAGTATTGTTTGATAATCAATTTGTAAATCAATTAAAACAAAAATCACCCAAGGCACTTTGTTTTTAAATCACAGCTTTATTTTAAAAGAAAGTGTGTCATACATGGACAGTGAATACAAGATCAAATAAACGGTCACAATCGTCAGTTCCATATTATAACCGTAGACACAGTACAAGTGCTTCGCGTTCGAAAGAAGACGTTTCCCATTTGCCTTTAAATATACAAGTCAACGGCGAGTCGCTTAACCTTGACAGCAATGAGAGCATAAGAGAGCGGGTTTATTTCGTTACTATAAATAGCGCAGAGAGAACACGTGCCAGAATGAAACGGAGAAGGTCATATTACGTTGTGCTTTATTGAACATACAGGGTTTAGTAACAAAACGTGTAAACAAACTGAAAACTGAGGAGTTGAAATATATATTTGAAAACAACGATGTTGTTTTATTTACTGAAACTTGGACCAATGAATTCCCAGAACTTAGAGTTGACCATTTTGAATATTTTGTATTAAACAGAACTGAATATAAAGAAACGAGTAAACGAAACTCGGGTGGCATAATTGTCTACCTTAGAAATGATTATGTTACAGATGCAACGCTTATTTTGCAGTGTAATGATGATATTGTATGTATTAAGATTGATGGTAAACATTTTGCATTACAGAATGACTTATTTGTTTGTTTGTGTAGATGATAGAAGCAGACAATCTATGATTGATACAAATATATTTGACAGGTTGGTTGATTTTATTGCATGTACTAATTCAAATAATGAAACTGGCTTAAATTTTGTCTTGTGTGGGGACATGAACAGTAGAACGGACGAATGTGCGGATTATGTTGTAGACGATTACGGTATTCATATGACTTTTGT
Organism: Cyrtodaria siliqua; assembly: GCA_037043455.1. NCBI lineage: Eukaryota > Metazoa > Mollusca > Bivalvia > Adapedonta > Hiatellidae > Cyrtodaria > Cyrtodaria siliqua. The sequence continues at coordinate 47,165 of JAWPHD010012999.1, forward strand.
AGCTGATGATTCCTGTAATGATCATGAAATACAACTTTATTCTCGAGATAAAGGTAGGGTTAACGATAATGGTCATTGTCTTTTAGATTTATGTAAACAAACTGGCTTACGTATTATGAATGACGTGTTGGGAAAGATAGCGGTATTGGTAATTATACTTTTGTTGGGGATTGGGGTTGTTGTGTAGTTGATTATGTTGTATGTACACACAATTTGTTTCTACTTGTAACGGAGTTTGATATTTCACAGCCGAATATTTTAACAGACCACTGTTTAATTTCCTTTTGTTTTGAATTTGAAAAAAACAGTTTGTTCAAACGATTTTGTAGCTAACGATTACGTTAGAGTTAAACATAAATACACGTGGAAAAATGAGTTAAAATCTGAGTAGGTTGAAAAACTGTCAACAACTGACATGACACAGCAATTGTATACGTTTAATGAAACTTTAAATGCGTGTTCGAATAACATCGAGATGAATAGTTGTATTGAACGTTTTTCACAGATCATTGATAGTGTCGCAGCTCCATTATTTAAGAAACGGATACCCAGTAATTCTGATTATTCTCCAAACCCGCCTACTTCAGAAAATGCCTGGTATACTAATGAGTGTTTTGAAAGTAGAACCAATTTCTTATTCTTTTTAAATAAATTCAGATTGCAAAATAGTGACGTCAATCGAAATAATTTAGTCAAGGCTAGATCTGAATATAAATCACTTATTCGTAGATGTAGATTTGAATATGATAGGAATGAAATTAAAATTAGTCCAGGCCAAACAAAAAAATGCTAAGTTGTATTGGAATATGTTGAAAAAGTGCGCAGGAATAAAACAGTCAAATATTCAAATTAGTATTTTTAAACAATATTTCAAGGTTGTTAACATTCCAGATAGTCCATTTTTTAAACCGGACGAAGATATTTTACACTTTGTTGAGGTATGAAAACAATGAATTAAATAAAATGTTTAATGAACTGAATGTTGACATTTCTGAGCTGGAAATGTTTAAAGGTTTACACCAGCTCAAAGCCATTCGCTCAGGAGGACCGGATATGTATATAAATTGGTTGTTCATGCACGGTAAACATATTTTAGCACCATACATAATTAAATTGTTTAATAAAGTTTTTGAAATAGGTTATTTTCCAGAAAGCTGGTCAGAGGGTTATGTTAATCCCCTCCATAAAAAGAGAAATATAAATGACGTTGAAAACTATCGAGGCATAACTCTATTAAGTACACTGAGGAAATTATTTACACGGGTTTTGAATAATATACTTACTGATTGGGCAGAAAATTATAGTGTTTATATTGAGACACAAGGCGGTTTTAGAGCTAACATGGGAACAATAGATAACAGTTTTGTGTTACAAGGGCTTGTAACTAATTGTATTAATACGAGTAAACAATTGTATTGTGTCTTTGTTGACTTCACGAACGTTTTTGATTATGTTGTTCGTGACAACTTATGGTTCAGAATGATAAAGTTAGGTGTGCGTGGTAACATATTTAATGTTATTAAATCTATGTATAATTCTGTAAAATCAAGAGTGAAATATTGTAATGACCTCAGTGAGGAGTACACATGTATGCTTGGAGTAAGACAAGGGGAATATTTATCACCTTTTCTTTTTTCCATGTTTCTAAACGATATTGAAGATGAATTTATAAAACATGGTATTGAAGGAATTAATGTTAATATGTTTAAAGTATTTCTCATATTATATGCTGATGATATTGTTATATTTGCAAACAGTAGTATAGAATTACAAACTAGTTTAAATTTGCTATCGGGATATTGTAATTAGTGTAAACTTATTGTAAATACATCAAAATCTAAGGTTATGGTATTTAAAAAGGGTGGCTCATTACCAAGTAATTTAACTTTTCATTTAAATGATAATGCATTAGATATTGTTAATAGGTTCAACTATTTAGGCATAGTTTTTACAACGGGTGGATCATTCACCGATGCAACTCTTGCAGGACAGGCTTTAAAGGCTATATTTAAAATGAACAAATGCCTATATAAATTTACTGCGTTATCTATTGAACACAGATTAGATTTATTTGATAAATTAATCACGCCAATTTTGAACTATGGGGCTGCTGTTTGGGGTTTTACGAAAGCTAATGCAATAGAAAGAGTGCATTTTAAATTCTGTAAAAATATATTAAGTGTAAAGAAGACAACGCAAAATGATTTTATATATGGGGAGTTGGGTAGAAAATCCTTTTTATGTCAACGTCATTTTATTATAATATGTACTGGCTCAAACTATTACATAGTAGTGAAAATAAGTATGTAAAAATAGTTTATGATATGATGATCAATGACATAACTGGCCAACCGAATAAATTAAACTGGGCTTTACTATTACGTGATCTTTTGTGTAATATGGGTTTGCGTGATGTATGGTTAGCACAAAGTGTAGGAAACGTTGAAATATTTTTGCTCGTTGTCAAACAAAGACTTCATGATAATTTTATACAAAACTGGCATAATATATTGCAAGAATCAAGCAGTGCTTTATTTTATAATTGTATAGAGAATTTTAGATTTCAACCCTACCTAAATATGTGTAATATATCGAAATTTAGGCAAGCTTTAACTAAACTTCGCGTTTCATCACACAGACTTGAGATAGAAGCTGGACGTTGGAGCAAACCAAATAGAACATCGGTTAATAATAGAAAATGTAAATTGTGGCAGTCTTTAGAAGATGAATTCCATTTTGTTTTAATTTGTCCTTTGTATACAGACATAATAAAACACTATATTAAAACGTATTATTTCATGCGTCCGAATATGCAAAAGTTAATTTTTCTGATTAATAATACACGTAAAAAGCAAATAAGAAATCTAGCTATTTTTATTTATAAGGCTTTTAATAAAAGAAATGAGTACCTTTTTCCAAATAGGTAATACGAATTGATGTTGTAATGATATGCATGTTCTATTTATATATGCATTTTGATGTATAGCAACAGTATCTCACTCAAAATTGTATCACCTTCTCCACTGGATACACATACACTTAACTTTGTAAAATTGCTAAGTATACTATGCATTTGTACTATTTTGTTACATTGTCTGTCATGTTATTTTCATGTCTTTATTTGTACCACAAGGGCCTTAGTGCTGATTATAAATACTGCTGTTTAATAGACATTTTGTTTTAAATTTGACAATTTATAAATTATTTCTTTAGGCCAAATGTCAGTTTTATATTGATTTGTATATATTTTAACTCTATTTTGACAGTAATATGTATGTATTCTCTCCTGTGATTGAGGGAAATAAAGATCTACATTTTCGGCAAAAATGCATTTGCACTCTAGTTATGTGGAATGCATTGTTTTCAGTAAGTTCATTAGTAATAATGATTGATTCGCGTAATTCATATAATGCAGAAGTTCTATATTATAGTCCTTATGTAAATATGAAATAAAACAGTCACACTATTACTTTCAAAAACAATACATTTAAATAATGGTATTTCTGGGGGGAAAATTATGGAAATATAATTATTATTACTTTTTTTCAAGGAAACAATTTCAGTTGAATGTTTATTTTTATTTTTTGTATTTGGTGATGTTCTTTTCCATAACCGCCGAGCATATGTACTCACTGTCGGGATCCGTACACCGGATCTTGGTCAAGACCCCGTTCACTAGTACGGAGTTTTGGTCAGCCATGTTGGAGAAAACGTGCGGATAAGAACAGCAAAGGTAGGTTAACCACGTTTTTCTGCTATTTTTGTTCATTTATATGAATAATCAGTATTGGTGTATGTTGCGGAAACATTGCCCCATTCAAATATTACCGTACATTGTTGACACATGACTTTAAATGCTACAATTCGGATCAAAGAAAAACAATTGCCGGTGTTGAAAATCGCCGAAAGTACCCTTCAGCAATAAATATCTCATTAATTTTCAAGTTAATGAAAATTTTGAATTGGCAGATTTATTTGTTTTTCCAATATACGTGCATGCTCAAAATTTCAGCATCATTCGTCCGAAATTGGCCGAGATATGAATCGAAACAAAATTAATGTTTGTGTACGGGGTCTTGGGCACTTGTGTACGGAGTACTGCAAATATTATTTATTACTGTACGGAGTTTTGCTTTAAATATATTGTATGAAACTATGGTTTTAATGGTACTTGCATTACATGTAATACATAAAACATTCATTGAATGTTTGTAAACAGTCAATGTAGTGTCATTGGAACTGAATCAACGTAGATTTCCTTAAACAGATATAATCATGCGAGCTATATAGATGATTAATAGTAACCCATGCCGTTATCTATATCATGTGTTGTCAATGTAGTTTAAGAACCAACTTTACATTTCCTATTAACATGCTTAGGAAAGTTTGACATAGTTTAGATGTCAGTATGGGGCATAGAATTAATTTAACCTGACAGGCAAACTGTTTGAAAAATACGGTAAGGATTTTTAACGCCTGTGGGACGTATAATAATACTTTATTTAAACAATATTTTATTCAAGTACTGAATGGGATTGGACAACAGGCAATGCCTATGTAAGACCTCTCCCATATCAAGGTACATATAAACAATAAATTGATATCAAACATAACATAAAATGTGGAATTGTAGTACAGTTTGGATATATTGGTTTGACAATTAACTTAGAATCTTTGAAACATGTGTACCGTGATTGTTTAGTATTAACCCTTTGTACTGTCAGAAAGAATTTAAGTGAGAAAAAAAAAGGGAATAAACAGAAAGAAAATCATACTGGAAACCAATACGAAATATATATAAAAATGTACCATATTATTACAAAATATAATGGTTTTAGTATGAGTTTCTGTAACCAATAGTTAATTCTGGAATTTAAGATAACTGAGAAAACAGACAAACAAAAAAATAAAAATTACAATAAAAAAGGTAGAAATATGATAATATATAAAAAAAAAAATTCTAGCATTTTGACAAAACATATCAGAAAATACAATAGTATATACATACATGTACACATTCATGTACATACCTATATACCCATATATACACATACATACACATATGTACATGTACATACATCTATAATTCTACGAAAATCTCCTGGTACACTTGATGTATTTGTGGACGATAAGTACAATTTCTAAGTTCGTAGTATCGTCTAGATTGGAACTGCCATTCAGTATCAAGTCACTGTTGATATGCGTGACATCAACAAGATTGGCTAGGGTATCAAGTAAGTCATTTCTGAATTGGTTATACAGTGGACAGTTGAAAAAGAAATGAGTATTGTCCTCACATGGATTGCCACATTTCGGACATACTGCTGAATCTGTCAAGAAGTGGTCAAATAAATGCGTATTTAGATTACTTGAGTTATTTCTTAATTGACAATGGATGATGTTATCATTCCTATTTCCTATATTATAGTGATATGGACTGTCAGTCCTATGTAAAATAGCCTTAAGTTTATGCTTAAATTGTTCAACAGATGGTGCATTTTTAGCGTCTAAATCTAAAGCATTCCACAATTTAATTGTACTCGGCAGAAAGCTGTTATAATATGATGTTGTACGACAAAGAGGGAGACGTAAGTGTAATCCTGAAGTTCGAAGGTTATAATTATTGTTTACAGGTAAGTATGGCTGGATTAAGTTATACATGTAATCTGGACTTATGCCATAAATTATTTTGTAAATATTTACAAGTTTATGATCTTTTCTTTTTTTTTGTTAATGTTTCTAAGTTCAATTCAGTATATAAGTATGATCTAGAGGAATTGCATCTGAGGCCTGTTATTATTTGTGCTGCTTCAACTTGGACGCTCTCTAATAGATCAGATTCTCCCTGTGTACAGTTATCCCATACTGAATCTCCATATTCAAGTATAAGTCTTATAAAGGCGATATATATTTTCAATAGAGAATGTCTGTCAAGTTTGTACTTAAGCATTCTTAGAATGTTAAATCGTGCACATGATTTTTCGTATATATTTTCTATATGATGCGACCAAGTTGCATTGGACTGAATTGTTAATCCAAGGTGGCAATGTGACGCTACGTCTTGTACTATATCATTATCAAAGTAGACTGGTGGGTGGTTATAGTTTCTTCTAGTGCAAACAAGGCTTTTGGTTTTCTGAGGATTAAATGTAACAGCCCATTTTTTTGACCATTCAGATATTTTGCAAAGATCATTTGTAAGAGAGTTGGCACATTCTACTGGGTTTTTATCAACTACAACAAAAAGAGAAGTGCCATCAGCAAATAACAGTACATCATTCAATAAGTCATCTGTGATGTCATTTATAAACAGCAGAAATAGAAACGGACCTAAAACAGAGCATTGCGGAACACCTGCATCTATAGTACTGAAGCTTGAAGAGAATCCATCTAGGACTACTTTTTGCTGCCTATCAGAGAGATAGCTACGTATCCAGTTACAATATGAATCATTGATACCATATTTAGCTAATTTAAAAAGCAACCCAGCATGCCATACTTTGTCAAATGCTTTAGCAATATCGCAAAATATAAATCGTACATCTTTACCAGCGTCGAGGTTGCTTATTATGTTATTATATATTTATATGAGCTGATTTACTGTAGAGTCTCTAGGTTGAAAGCCTGCCTGGTATTTGCACAGAAGGTTATTCGTTTTGATATAGTTGAACAAGTGTTTAAATACGATTTTTTCCATCAATTTGCAAATAATACTATAGGCCTATAATTGCCCGGCATGTCAGGTTCTCCCTTGCCCTTAACAATAGGAGTTACATTCGCATGTTTCCATTGGTATGGTACTTTTCTAGTGGACAATGACAGATGAAAAAGTCGCGTCAATGGAGCAGCGATGCTATTTAAAACTAATTTTAACACCTTTGGGCTAATCATATCTGGGCCTGGAGGTTTCGATAATTTCAAGATTTTCAATTGATCAATTACTTCCGTTTCATTTATAATAAAGTCATTCATTTTATTGTCAGTGCGATTATGAAAAGTAGGTAATTCCGGTTCATGTTCAATATGAGATGTTGCAGAAAAGGAATAATTCAATGCGTTTGCTTTGTCTACTGGATGTATTAAAATACGACCGTTATTTTTTATTGGAAAGTTTGGTTGAGTTACTTTGTTCAATTTAGAGATCGATTTTGCTATACGCCACCATTTACCCGGGGGGATTGATTTATCAGTTAACTGGGATGTAAGTTTTGACTTGTATGATTCCTTAGATTCGCGAATTAAAGCAATTACCTCATTTCTAAGTTGAATAAACACTGACCAATGTAATGGATTGTTGTAAATGACAAAAAAAATTATATGACGTTAACTGTGGTCACAATGAGCTAAAATTGGACAACTGTATCAATTCTAACAGACAATAATATACGTCTGGACTTAGTTTGTAGTACATGTAGTTATTTGGAATAAGTACGGAGTCTTTCTCAAGAATTACCCCTTTTAAGTTTTAGTTTTCTGCATCTTTTCGTCTTAACAATACAAAATGGTATAAGACATATAGGACCTAAATAATGTCTACGAATTACTACAAATATAAGTAAATAACATCAGTGCAGAGCAGCGAAAACAATCGTTGCATTGCAAAACCCCGTACAGTACATGGACAAGACTCCGTACACAAATCAGCGTCTTTTTATATGAATTAGTTACGCTGGGCACATTTTGTTTCGATTCATATCTCGGCCAATTTCGGATGAATGATGCTGAAATTTTGAACATGCACGTATGTTGGAAAAACAAATAAATCTGCCAATTCAAAATTTTCATTAACTTGAAAATTAATGAGATATTTATTGCTAAAGGGTACTTTGGGCGAATTTCAGCACCGGCAATTGTTTTTCTTTGATCCGAATTGTAGCATTTAAAGTAATATGTCAACAATGTACGGTAATATTTGAACGGGGAAATGTTTCCGCAACATATAGCAATACTGATTATTCATATACATGAACAAAAATAGGAGAAAAACGTGGTTAACCTACCTTTGCTGTTGTTATCCGCACGTTTTCTACAACATGGCTGACCAAAACTCCGTACTAGTGAACGGGGTCTTGACCAAGATCCGGTGTACGGATCCCGACAGTGGTACTTGTACATGTACGATTTAAAATCTCCATGAATGTCCCGTGCGACACGTGCATGCTTATATATAATATATAGATTTATTTAATTGTTCCAAACTATGTTTAGATTGCTTTAACATAAGATAATTTATTAAGTGTTGGCCATCTGTAGACTATATATTTTAAATAACATTATCTCATTACCTGCATTAATAATTCAATTAACGGGACACACGGCAACCTTGAAGTTAGTATCGTGCATCATTGTTAGCACCACGAATACTTAATCTAGTTTCATTTTTACTTTAACTAGCTAGCATACAATTTGAGATTTAACTGTTCTTAGTTATTCTGCTATTTGCGTTTAACTCTTTAAACACTTTCACATACGTCATTTAAAAAACTAACTGCACAACGCGAGTTTCAAACAAATCAATATTGCCGTGTGTTAACACGTGCTAAAAGGGTGAATATGTAATCAATATGTAACGCATGTCAAGGATTTGACCAGAACGAAGCGAGGTCATCCACCTTAATTAAAAATGTCCGGTACGAATAAGTGGTGATAAAAAATGGGAAGAATTTGTCTGGTAAGGAAAAACGCTCGTGGCATGTTTACGACCTCGTGACATTTTGTTTAAATATTCTTTTAACACGTGACTTGATATGTTATTATGCTAAACTGTGTTCCCAGTTCCTACCCAGATATAATGCTATTCTCTCTCGGCAGCTATTTTACGCTTGGGTAAAATCTTGCTTGTTAAGATATTGATGTAAATACTTTGGCATGCTATGACCAACTATAAGAGCCATTGTTATTTTTTTAATAAGTGTACAGTTTCAAATATATTAATCACAATTAATCCATAAACACACAGTGATTGCAATCAGTTACAAATGCTGCAAATAATATAGTTTTAACTTTGATTTTATTAATTCAGCAAATTAGTTTTGTTGAATATACAATTTACCTTAAGAATTGCTTGAACATTGCTACAAACTTAACACTTACATAAATCTCTGAACATTTGAAAAGAATCAAACAGAGCGTCTGATTTCCGGATTAATCCAACATTAAATAACAACTGCTACAAACTTATTGATCTTTTAATTTCATTTTGAACAATTTAAAATGGTTAAAATTACCAATTTGGTAAAATATTGCGGTTTATTATTTCGGATTTACTTTGATCTCTATAATCAATGATAATTGCTACAAACAAACAATTAAGGTCTTAATTGAATATTATTTTTGATCTCATTTTACTAAAGATAGATAGATACTTTATTGATTTAAACGTTTACAGTTTCTCATCATTATATACATAATTTGTAATACATAATTATAATCATATGACAGGTTACACATACTTCTACACATCATTCCCGTTCAGACCACCGAACCAGCAGGACGTGTCCATCTACAACGGTTTCTTCAAGCGATGTCGACGCGTCCTGCAGGGGGATCCGGAACGTGACGATCATCATCGAACACCATCAGCGTCGGGCCCGGTGTGGCTTGTGTCTAGGAATTTCGGTCCCATCGAGCCGAACGTTTTTTGTGTTCTACTAATCTGCTGAGACATAACCACCACGGATACAACCATGGAGCATGCAGAGAATGGAGGACGCCGTAACATCACCTCCGCAAACGTTGGGGAACGTTCCGGGGGTCGTCCACCATTTTGTGCCAGTTCCAGGACGTAAACATCAACAGGATTGACCTACTTGGAGGTGACACGTGGACCCGGATTGACCTCCTAGGCAGGCATCAAATCTCCTGTGTCTGGATTGGCTGAAACCTTCTCAATCTACTTTCGAGTCGGCAATCGGATTGACCTAGTCACAATTTTGCAGGCAATCCGATTGGCCAAAATCTTCAAGGGAACTTATAATCTACTTGGACATTCTATTCTTCAACTTCATTGAAATCAACTTCTGGCTATCTGCGTTGGATTTCTTCGCTAACCATCTACTGCTGCTATTCTACAGTAACCCACTTTGGACGACGCCCCCACTCCAAGATCCAATCAACTGTAATCTCCTGTCGAAAAGCTCGCCAAAAGGCCTAGTGCCATAGGGCAAGGGTAAATTAAAACTCTTCAACAACATCATGTGTGTTATGGAAACCAACCTTGACAGTACAGATATAGTTGATATATCAGGTTATCAATTTATAGGTAAACACAGACAGCAAGAATACATCAGGAAATCTGGTGGCGTTGGTATTTATATAAAGGATGATATCTTTTGCAATACTGAACATATTAACTCTGACTGTGAATATATTTCTTGGTTAAAAATATGTAAACAATTGACAAACACTGATGAAGACATTATGCTCGGTGTTGTATATGTGCCCCCTGAGAGATCTAGATTTTTAAATGAAGATGAAATTAACAGTCTTGAAAATGAAATTACTAATATGTGTAGTATCCATAAATTTGTTATATTATCTGGCGATCTCAATGCCCGTACGTCACATTTATCAGATTTTATTCCTGCTGATAGTTACCTAGCTGATATGTTTGATTTTGATGACGAAACTAATGCTTTTTTTAACAAATCGTCGATTTTAGAAAACTTAAACATTCCACTTAAAAGAGTGTCTCAAGATACAAAAACAAACCCCAATGGATATGTGTTAATAGATCTTTGCAAAAACAACAATATGTTCATTGTTAATGGTAGAGTTGGTAATGACAAAGATATAGGTCGATATACATTTCGTGGTAAATCTGTTATTGATTATACTATTGCTTCTGCCGACTGTTTTAAGTTTATAACTGATTTTGAAATTGTTGATACAGACCCTCTTTTCTCTGATGGCCATTCTATTTTACGATGGTCTTTTAAGTATAAGCCAAACAATTTTATACAGTCGGAACATAATGTTCGTGAAAATGCAAATCAAATTAAGTGGAAACAAGGATCAGAAAATAATTTTCTAAATAATATTGACTCAACTCATTTACAAGAAATATTGCTAAAATTACAAAACTACCCACAAACAGCAGATTCCATAAACCACTACAATGATGAAATAACGAAGTTGTTATCTAACTCTGCTAACAAAACACTACCAAAACAATCAACACGCTACACACACTCAAATAACAGACCGTGGTATGGCCCTAAATGTCATCAAGCGAGACAAAATTATAATGACGCACGTGAAAGTTACAGAAAACTAAAAAACGAGACGAACAAAACTAGATTAAATAACGCTAGTAAACAGTACAAACGCACCATGAATCTATATATAAACCAGTATAAACACAATAAAACGACTAAATTAAGACAAATACAATCCGCTAACCCAAAGCAATACTGGAAGTTCTTGAATAGTATTACATCTAAATCCAACACAACAACACCATCCCTAAATAAACTATATGAATATTTCAAAAATGTAAACTCAGCCCCGGAAATAGACCCATACATAAACATACCTGATGAACTACTAGAAAATGCAGAAGAGATGCTAAATTGTCCTATAACTGAACACGAAATTGCTAAAAACATATCCCAGTTGAAAAACTCCAAAGCACCAAGTCCTTCGGACAAAATACTTAATGAATTTATCAAATCTACGAAAGACATATTATTACCAATCTATACATTATTATTTAATCGAATATTAGATGCCGGTTGCATGCCAAATAGCTGGCTGGAAGGTACAATTTTTGCAGTATATAAAAACAAAGGTGACAAAAATGACCCAAGCAACTATAGACCAATAACACTACTAAGCTGTTTAGGGAAACTGTTTACCTACATTCTAAACTCTAGACTAAATAACTTTCTCGATGAATATGGATTACTTAAGGAAAATCAAGCGGGCTTTAGAAAAGGGTATTCATGTGCTGATCACATGTTTGCCGTTAATTCCCTTATTGAAATTCTTAAAAAAAATAAAAAGAAGTTATTCTGTGCCTTTGTGGACTTCTCACAAGCTTTTGATAAAGTCTGGAGAACGGGTTTATGGCAAAAACTCTTATCTACTTCTATAAATGGTAAATTGTTTAAAGTTATATACAGTATGTACCAAAATATTAAGTCCTGTGTGTCACAAGGAGGTGTAATCTCCACATTTTTCCCTTGTGAAACGGGTGTAAGACAAGGAGAAAATGTATCCCCGGTTTTATTCTCAATCTTCTTAAATGATCTAGAATCACATTTGCTTATAAGTGGAAGTCAAGGTATTGAAATAAATAACCATCAAGATGCCCACAATTGGCTCAAACTACTTGTGTTATTATATGCGGATGACACAATAATCCTATCCGAGTCCCCAATAGATTTTCAAAATAGCCTAACTGCCTTTCATGATTACTGTAATTTATGGAAGTTAAAGGTAAATATATCCAAAACTCAAATTGTCATATTTGGAGCTAGAAACACAACCCGTTACTCTTTCGATATAGGCGGTATACAAATTGAAATTACTAACAAATATAAATATCTTGGAACCCTCTTCAGTAGCAATGGATCTTTTTTGTCAGCCAGATAGCATGTTGTAGAGCAAGCAACTAAAGCATTACATCTTTTGTATATGAGAGTCAACAATCTTGATTTACCAATCGATCTAACTTTAAAACTATTTGATCATACTATTGTCCCCATCTTAACTTATGGATCGGAGATATGGGGCTATGAAAACCTTGATATTATAGAAAAAGTGCATAAAGATTTCCTCAGGAAAATAACAAAATCTAGAAAAAATACTCCACTTTATATGCTATACGGCGAGTTAGGACGATATCCCATTTCTATAATCATTAAAAGCCGCATGCTAGGCTTTTGGAATAGAATAATTACAGGTAAACAAAGTAAATACTCCCACATGATCTACCAACTTATGTTAAACAATCAAAACCATGAATACAAATGGATTGCACATATACAACGCATCCTAAACGCTACAGGGAGAAATGACCTGTGGCAGCATCAATCCACAATACAACATAAATCTATCAGCAAAAACATTAAACAGATACTTATTGATCAATACATACAAGACTGGAATCACCAGTTAACGCTATCTAACAAAGGGTTATCATATAGCATTTTTAAAGAAAGCCTAGAACTCGAAAACTACTTCAAAATTTTACCAATTTCTCTTTGTAAAATCCTTTTCAAATTTAGAACCGCAAATCACCGATTCCCAGTCGAAACTGGCAGATGGGATGGTTTCAGTTGAATTACATATTTGACAAACTCTAACAGTTCTTTCCTTTCTAATTCTTAAGCTATGTGAAGATAAACGTAATTTAGTAAAAACACTTTTTGTACATAAAATATTCAGATAGTTTTTATATCCAAAATTATCTTTAACATGTCTATACAAACTTGATAATACTCTATTTTCTTGTAGATCAGTGTTCCATTTTTTAATAAAACAATCCACCAACCTCTGTTTAAAGCTAGATATAAATTGTTGATGGTTCACCCTTATAAGATCATCCCATACATACATAAAGCCGTACGTATTAAGCAGAGATTTTACATTGGATAACCAATTGTTTAAACCACTTTCACAATCAGATAATGAAGATTTATATATAGATGATAAAGTTATATTTTCTGTTGTAACTAATTGCAACCAATATCTAACTATTCTAGTATATCTTGTGATAAATAATGGATAACGCCCCAATTCACCGTAAACACCAGCATTACTCGTTGTCAGTTTTACTCCTAGAACGTTTTTACAAAACTTGAGATGAATTTTCTCTATCTCCTTCAATTTTGTGAAACCCCAGACTTCACAGCCGTAATTGAGTATTGATGAGACGAAAGCATCAAATAATTGAAGGGATGTTTTAGGTTTTAGTTCAGTTTTTAATATGTTTGCAGTTAAAAGATTCATAGCTTTTGATGCTTTGCCGCACATAACCTTTTGATTTAACGTATACGACCCAGTGTAGTTAAATAAAACTCCAAGATAATTAAAATCATCTGAAACCTCTAATAATACTCCGTTATAAGAAAACTTTTCATCAACGGTTACTCTACCTCTTTTACGAAAAACTGTAACCTTTGTTTTTTCAGTATTTACTTCCAGGCCCCAAGTTTCACAATATTCATATAGACGATTTAAGCTCATTTGCAGATCTTGCGGAGTATTACCTATTAACACCATATCATCAGCAAAAAGCAGTAAGATTAAAGAAATGTCATCTAATGATAAACCACTGTCTATTCTATTTTGCAAATATAACTCTAAATCTTCAATAAACAATGCAAACATGATCGGAGACATTATCTCCCCTTGCTTCAAACCGACTGAAATCTCGAAAAAATCCGAGAAAGAACCGCAGTATTTAATGCATGATTTGACAGTGTTATACATAGAACGAATTATTCTTAGCATTTTCTCGTTAATACCAAATTTATATAACTTTAAGCACAATGCATTTCTATAGATAGAATCAAACGCTTTTTTAAGGTCTATAAAAGCACAATAAAGCCGTTTTGTATGGTTTATAATTTTTTCGATTATACTATGAAGTGCGAAAATTACATCTACCGTTTATCTGCCTTTCATAAAGCCAAATTGTGCGTCCGATACAGTATTATTAATCTCACACCATTTATTAATCCGGGTGTTCAAAATACTTGTAAAAAGTTTTCCCATACAACTTACTAGAGTTATTCCCCTGTAGTTACTAACCATGTCTTTATCACCTCGCTTGTGCAAGGGAACTATAAAACCTTCCGTCCATTCATCCGGAAAATATCCTGAATCAAATATTATGTTAAAAATGTCAGTTATATGCCCAGATAAAATATCGCAAGTTGAGATAAAGTATTCATTTAAAATATTATCTCCAGAAACTTTGTTTTTGTTTAAGGCACGAATTGCCGACTCAACTTCGCTTACAGTAATCTGTTTATCGAGTTCTTTAAATATTTCATAGCCATCATTAAATTTATGATTATTATTAAAATCTTCAGCTTCTTCTGAAACCGACATCTTTATATCTTTAAACAGTTTTATAAAGTATGAACTAAATTCAACCATAGAAATATCAGGATTGTTACGTTTTCTTTTAATAAATAGTTTCCAAAACTCACGCGGTTTAGAATGGCGCATTTTTTCTAATTCTTTCATTTGTTTAAATTTGTACGATCGTTTCTTTTTCTGAATTAATTCCTTGTCAATCAATTTAGTATTAGCCAGTAACACCCTATTTTCGCCCGACTTGTTTTTGTTAAAGTTGAACAATGCCTCTTTGTAACGTGTTTTAGCAAGAACACATTCATCATCGAACCATTTACTAGTATCGCTGTTGTGTACTTGATAAGACGGCCTCAAGATCTTTCGTTTTTTAAAGAGCGGATTCGCAACATCTCGTATTGTATTTGTAAATTGTATTATAAGGTTATTTATACTATTCGTATCATCTTTGATTACATTATCAAGATAATTATTGAAAAGTGGCAATTTACTTATTATACCACTACGAAATATTTCTTTGTATGTATTGTCCCACTTCGTATTTTCAAGATTTAATATGTTACTTTTACAGTTATGGCTATTACCTTTAATAAAAACGATAACGATGCATGGTCACTGAATTCATAGAAGTCTCCTATTTGAAAATCACTCACCATCGAAAAATAACATTCTTTCAATAGCAGATAATCTATCACGCTACACCCGTTTCTATTCACATACGTTGCAGAACCCACGCCGTAATCACATTGGCTATTCTACATGACGTAGCCTTACACAGATCAAGTAGTTTGGTTCCCTGTGCATTTATTGCCGACTCCTGTGACACTATAATCGATATCATTAACAGTTCGATCAAAGAGAACATAATCATTTCTATTAGCTACCCTTGCATTGCAATCACCAACAATGAAAGTACTACCTAATGAATCAAAGTATGATATGTCCTCCTGTAATAATTGAAAAAGATCAGCATTAACAATGTTAACTGCTGGCGAGTCATCGCCCCACAAATATACACCACACAAGAAAATATTGTCTTTGTTACCGAAGAAATATTTATCAAGTTTAAGCCAGATTATCGTGTCATGGTGATTTTTCACAATAGTGAAACATTTTTTGAGTGATTTTTAAAAGTATAATAAAATACCTCCGCTATTTCTTCTAGCCCTGCGGTGTCTAAATTTACGGTAAAAAATATAATAACAGTAACCGGGTAATTCAATATCGCTGTCCTTACTTGTCCATGTTTCTGATAAAAATATAATATCGTGTTTTGTCAAAATATCCACAAAGTTTGACTGTTCTTTTTTACGGTCCGTTAATCCATTACAATTCCAATACACAACACTTAGTTCATCCTCTAAACTATACAGAAACATATCAGAATACCTTACATTTAAATTACTTATGAAAGCAATGCGAAGTTTTAAACACACGCTTTTATTTTTATTTGATGAAATAAAATAGTAAAGTAATAACATAATAAAAGTATACATATATTTAAAGCAGTACAGTAATAAATAGTTAATTCATGTACTAATCTTTTGATAGCACGAACAACTGTCAGCAGACGTCAGTAAAATCATTAGCAATATTCAAAAGCATATAACTTTGTCATTTAAAGACAAATTATAGTCATTTTTAGATCTAAATAAAGTGCATAACATAAGCTTTAGGAATATATAACAGAAATCGTGATCACAGTACAATACAAGCATGTGTAATTGTTTAACCACTTAATACATTTAATGTGTATAGTCAACTCAAGTTTTAATCCTCCGCCGTTCAGCGTGTCAGTTATTACGATTACATAATTAACACCTGGTATACACACACACAGTAAGCGCGTCATTTAGTTCAGGCGCGGCGGCTGTTTAAAGCAATGTACCTAGTGTTAATCCCATTTATGCAAAAACGCTAAATATACATGTGTAACTCATTATTTATACCACACCATGTATAGCTTAAAAAGGGCATCTCTATTATAATTAAATAGTATGCATATGCTACGAAATAATTATATATAGATTATTGATTTAGCGCGTCGGAATGTTTTACTGTCTAAATGATCTGCATTTTCATTGGTCAAACGGCAAAAAACGGAAACCCTTTTTTTTCGTTTGCTCAGTTTAGGCGTTTTGCATTCTGCAGGCCTGCCAACATTTTTAACATAAAATCCTGAGATTTTTAAATTTTAAGATTTAAAGCGCGCAAAGAACATTTTTATATGAAAATTTGAGGCGCGCGACTTGATTTTCGCACTACTTTTTTTAAAGAGGAAATTTTCACTTAAGGAACTAATTATGCCCTTAGGTGTTAATTGTATATACAGTCAGTGCATTACACAGATGACCCCCTTGTAAATACTCCTCTGACTAGAGAGCGTAACAGGACAATTCGGGAAATAGCTGATAAACTGTGAAAATATAGCTGTTAAATCATGAACTTAAATCCGGATTTCCGGAGAGCGACTGAACAATTTATCCGGAGATTTGGTAGGCCTGATTCTGACTGGCCAAACTAAATATTAGCAATCTGATTGGCTAAACTTACAAACGCAAAAACTCGAAATGGCACACACCAGTTGTCAGCAGAATAACGTTTACAAACGTTTTCCTTCAGTTTTGATTGGCTGATCGACAGAAAACCAGTTAAACGCGTTTATTAAGTGTCGCGTTTCAAGTTCGTTTAGCTACCGTTTGCAACTAGTTTGTGCTCGGTAATAAAACGGTTCTATAGCTGTAGGTGGCGTTGGAGGTGTTGCACCTGACATTACCTGTCATGAACATGTAAACAACCCAGTCTGCTACTTTTTTTGAAATCAGCCTTAATCAATGTATCTCAAACACAGTGACTACCTTTATAGAAAAATCATGAAGTTTGAAGACATATTTTATTCTTGTTGTACCCTCGTTTTATGTTTGTATAAACTGTAAATATATTCTATTTTGAGGACCATATGTTAGACTGGCTTGTAGTAAAATGGTTCCTCTTGAACTAAAAGATATTATTATTATTATTATTATTATCATTACTATTATTATTATTATTATTATTATTATTATTATCATTTATTATTATTATTATTATTATTACTATTATTTTTATTATTAGTAGTAGTAGTAGTAGTAGTAGTAGTAGTAGTATTACTATTATTATTATTATTATTAGTAGTAGTAGTAGTAGTATTACTATAATTATTACTGTTTTATTATTAGTAATATTATTATTAATAACATTTTATTGTTTTTGTTTATGTTGAGCCGTTTCAGATAGCTGACGGATATAAAGTAATGCTATTTTCATGTAAGTATATTAACCCTGTATCCCAATTTAGGGGTAACACTTTTCTCAAATCACTGTAAATGAATGTTATGGATTTGACATGTTGACCCCTGTGCAATGTCTCACGTGTGACCCTGAGGCAAACAACACGTTCTTACTGTGTAATCCAATCATCGTAACACTTAATTTAGGTAAAACACAATCATTTTACCCAAACGGCCACGTACCTTACATAGATAAAGGTTTGATATCTTAAATAAATACTGAACTTGGAATTTCAGCGATTTCCCATTAAGTTGTTCGTGCTTTGAAGATAAGCGTTTGTAACGCGTGTTGTGTGAGTATTGTGTAGGTGACGCTCTTATCAGCGGTCAGGTGCATATTTCATTACAGTGATTATGCGCTATTTCGATCTCGTAAAGATCTACCAAAACATGGTGGCCGTTTAATTAAATACGATAAAACATTACATCTGTCAAATAATATAATTCCATTTTAATTTATGAGCAATTGCCGTTTTAAATGACACTAGTTATTCCACTAAAGGTGGATACTCTGTTCAACTTAGTTGTACCCGTACGTTTAAAATTCAGGAAAAGGCAGCTTTTTGTAAGTGTATGGATTTGAAAATGT
The DNA here is from genome assembly GCA_037043455.1 of Cyrtodaria siliqua. Lineage (NCBI taxonomy): Eukaryota > Metazoa > Mollusca > Bivalvia > Adapedonta > Hiatellidae > Cyrtodaria > Cyrtodaria siliqua. Next base: position 66,128 of record JAWPHD010012999.1, read on the forward strand.
ATATAAGAGAAAGACAAGATATTTCTATGTAGATGTGACTCTTCATTGATATTTTATAAATGAGTAGTATTTTGCATTGAGGACCATTTTAACGGAGTAGATCGATATTTCTATCATTCATGATGTATGCACTATGCTACTTTGAGCAATTATTTGCTATCCAATATAATACACTCATATAAAAGAATATTCAAGTTGTAGATATCGTTTGTTAAATGCGAGTATCAAATGACCCAGTTTATTATTGTTTGCTTATCATGATACAACCTCGTATACTTGTACACAAGATAAACTAATATAATTGGCAACAGAACATATATTACTCGTATACGTCGGAGTTAACAATGGACAACTGTATCGCTTCAAAAAGAAGTTTCAATTTGGAATATGTATACTTCGGTCAACATTGTTTGGCCCGTGTGTATCCAGGCGCGTACCTGCCTATACGCAGATACGCAGCTGCGTAATGAAAATCTGATATGCAAAACTTTTTTTACCGTATTTCATACATTATTTGAACATAGCTGACATATGGAGCTTGATGGCATGACACTAATTTACTCTTGTGTAGTAAAAAAAAATCTTTAAGAAAATCCGTGTATTTTTGGTCCATCATTTTGCTACCAAAATACGCCAAAACGCACAATTTGGCGTCTTTATTTTTAAAAAATCAGGGGGAGCATGCCCCTAGACCCCACTAGCACGGTCAAACCCAATCTTGCGTAACTTAAATTCTGGATCCATATCTAATTTTCCGTATTGTAATATTTATTTTTGGTATTTATTGTGTACTGTTGTACATGTATTGTTGTTATGCGTTCGGCCGCTTAGCGTAGTCACATTTTAAAGAGCGTCTTTAAAAGAAATTAATAAAAAAATCTATACAATTAAAATCGTAATGCTCTGACACTAAGAATAAAAATCTGTTGTTCCGTAGCTGAATAAGACGACTTCATATCAAGATGCTGTGGTGTATTTAGATTGTCCCGACATATCGTTTATGGGATAATTTGAGCAAACTTAGGGCACATATTTAAATGTTATGAAAGTGTCCCATCCCTCACCCCTCCACCCCGCACATTTAATTCATCATACATTTTAAATGAAGTTGGGCTAAAACTGCTTAAATTAACCCTCGTGCGTAACTTAATGAATGCCTTTGTAAATAATGGGCCATTTGTATGTTCATTCATTTTTTTTTTATCATTTATTATAGAAAATTAAATCATTTTTCAATTTTAAATCGGACCCCTAGACCCCAACGACAAGCCCGGTATACCTGCTTTACGCGTATTCGTTTAAGGTCGAGTTTCAAAGACATTTTACATAATCATTCTTCTGAATAGGTTTTGATAACTTCTATAGACTTATATAGTATTTTAACTAAACTTGCTATGAATCCTCATATCAAACAGACATCACTTTCGTACGACCAATGTGGACTTTCTTTTGCCTTTTCTAAATATAGTTATGGCCCCTGCTTATCTACGAAAATACATGTTTGTGTTGAGTTTATGTTGATTAATCAAATTTTGTTGAATTTATATACAAATAAGATACCAGTAAATGTTAATGACGTTTGTGATACACCCCACTGTTTTGCCATTTTGGAATAGAGGCATAGCCCTTAATTTACTGAGAAAATATGATTATTGCGACAATTATCTTTAATTATGTACGGTTTAAACCATATCTTTTAGTGTCTTAATAACATTAATATATAGGTTGCTTTTGGATACTGGCGGATATTTAGAATCCGTTCGATAATGGTAGCTGTTGGATTTTTGAACACCCCTTTAATTTACCTTAAAAATAGAATTTTAGCTACTGCAATTATTGTCTTGTCAAATTGTAAATTTCCAAATTGGTATATTTTTGTCACAGTCAGATGATTATATTTATCAGAAAAATAACGTGTTTTTTTATTGACGAGTTTCGTTGGAAGGCGATTGAGCGACGTCATTGTTTGGGTATGACGTTTGATAGAGTTTCTCTAAACCATCTTGAATACTATCTAAATGATTGATTTGAAATTTGCACTTTTGTTACATATTATCATTAACTGTCCACCCAACATGTTTTTTCTGTGACCTTGAGCTTCAATTCTAGGTTCTGATGGATTGAACAGGCAACTTTTGACTAAGAAGGTTGCCAACGTTTCTCAAACACATCATACACTTTAATAATGTCCTATGGATTGTGTCGCCTTGATCCATGAGACCCAATATATTAAATAGTGTAATAGAGTTTAGAGTTTAAAACTAGAATTGTTACTAAATGTGATCCATATCCTATTTCGAGTCGGAAACAAATTATGGTATAAAAGTCGAGAAAGAAATGTAACATTCATCAGTCAACTAAACACACGTATTTGAAACAAAAACCAGTCACAAGAATAGAAAAGAGCGAAGTATGCGAAATGGCAAATTCAAACGGGTAGTAAATATGGGTACCTCCTTAGAATGGTCAGTGACAACATGGATACCTCCTTGGAATGGTCAGTGACATAAAGCCCGTTGGGGTTAAACCAGGTTCTAGAGTGCACCAAACCTCATTCTTACCCTATTTTCATTCCAATAAAATGGGACCATCCAGGCTATACACCCTTAAAAGCTAGGCAGTATTAATAGCAATAAGTAGGCAATATAAGAATAACAAAAAATGATCATGTATATATATGAATATAACATGTCTAGAAAGGCACAAAGCAAATCCTTGTCAGAAGCAAGGACAACAATGGAATGAAACGTTAAGAGGAAGATAAGACAATATTAAAGTCAAACATAAAGCGTCACCATCCCTTGCCGGATTTAGGTAGAAGCACATGCCTTCATTACAATATATAGTATAGAAGGACAGAGATAGAGAGAAGAAGAAGAAGAACCATTACTATATACATATCCTATAACTATATTCTCTTTATCCTTCTATACTATATATCGTAATAATGCCTGTGAGTAGAAGTCACCATAGGGTTCACAATCTGTCGGGTCATCGCAACATTAATTGTAAAGCATTGTGGCGAACTGTAAATGGGTCAACTACTAAACATACAGTGCGTTGCAAAATGAAAGAGTCATAACCTCTTTTGTTATGTTTGTTAACAAGTTTAACACAGATTGTATGAATGTTATAATGACCAATGATCTTAGAAAATGTATACATATAGTCACCATAGAATTCCCGTTGTGACAGACCTTGTAGACGAAGGGTTCTGACAATACTTTTAAAAGTAAATCAGTGTTATGATAATAAACCTTTGCAAAGATGTGTGCGGGTAAACAACTCGATGGAACACTATTAAAGGTGGAGTAGATGAAAAGCAAAACAAACTTCCAACTATGTACTGGATTACTAATTTACAAAAACTGCCTAATAAAGCAAACTTTCTTCATATTTCTAGTGTCTGCACCACTACAAACATTTCCAAAGGTTTAACGTCCTGTCTTACTGCCTTTGTAGATCATGTAACACAATAGTGTGCTAAAAGTTTTGGATTAATATATTTTGGTCGTTATTACTTTCTTGAAAAATAATGCAATAAGCGTCACACAAACCATTTCAAAGACAAGCTTATTACCCTTATTCAATATTTATTTTAGAGAATAAACAGTAATGTTTGCTCAGCATTATACTGCGGTAGAATAAAATGGATTCATTCGCATATCACTCCGCCGTTAAAACAATCAAAATGGACTCCACCATTGCGTTTGCCATAGTGTTACAGAATAGCATTTGTTCTTACCATTACTTTCTAAAATCTCATAGCTCTAAACAGCCTACGTAAAATTAAAATACTAAACTAAATTCATCAAAAACGGCCAAAGTAAGCGGAGTTCCGTTCGATTGTTTACTACTCAGCAGCACACAATAGCATTAGTGGTGACAGATCGCGGAGTTGAATTCTGATCACCATTTTGATATTTTAGCTATGGTCATATGACTCATTATGACGTAATCACTATTTTCAGTTGACATAATCACATGTCGCCCCTGGTAAAGATTGGGTAATGATCACTTTCATACAATCTTTACTAAATTTGTTAAAAGGCTCATGAAAGGAGGTTGTCACCTTTCTATTTAGCAACGAACTGCATGTTTAGTGATTGACCCATTTACAGTTCACCGCTTTGCTTTCCACTTGATTGTGTGATCACTGGAAAGATTGTGGACCTGTGATGACGTCTACCTAAATCCTGAAACGACCGTAACGTTTGTTTGTCTTCAATATTGTCTTGTCGTGCCCTTAATGGTGTATTCCCTTGCTGCTCTGGCTACGAATATTGAAGTCCTCATCTCGATTACAAACTCTAGTAAGAAGAATAAGTTGAGAAGAATGGACTCCATAAGAAACTGATCGGAAAACAGCACCGTCTAGGTCAGGATAATTAATAGTGTCAAACATGAAATGATCTCTCTTGTCATAGAATTTGCTTATTATATCTCAATTTTAATCGCGAGATGTAAATCGATTAAATAAGCTATAGCAACTATGAGAAATATTAGCTTTGTTGAGGTGAAGTTATTTAGGAAAGAAAGTATATGCAGTAACCAATGTAGAAAATATAGGGTTGTAATTGTCCAATATACCATCCATATATAACTAGGTATAATAAAAGGCTTCAATTACATCAGTCTAAACGTAATTGGTATAATACTAAATATGAAACCTCTATCATAACAAAACAAAAACAAATCTGCAACAAGAGTTGCACATTTCGTTCTCATTTGGGATTCCTATAATTTGTTTATAAACCTAATATATATGCCCTACCTAACTAGTTCCATATGTGTAAAAATATTATCTTATATGAAAATGAATGCTTCGAAAACAAATACGTGACAAGTCCACATGGTGTAAAAAAATCCTCAACTAAATATTGGGAAGAATCAGAACTCGTTTACTGAAGTTGCTGTGTACTCAGTCGGAAATTTAAATATTTGCAAACATCAAGGGCGATAACTTTGTAAACCACTCCTCAATTGTTCTCATTGTGGTTTATTCGATGTGCATTATATCTGGATTATAGTGTGCTAGATAACGGAGCTATTTTGATTCGATGTTATCAAATTTAAAAACAAATGAAAGAATATTCACACAGGTATTTCAAATCAACTGAAAACTCTTAAACACCTGTAATATTAACATAAGAACATGAAAATAAACTACACGCTGATTACATCAGTACAGGAATGTCGGTATGAAGTATACCCCACGTATACGTAATAGTCGGGTAATTTATTTTAAACAATAAGCTTGTGATGTCTGTTGCAAGCCATTATTTATCCAGCAAGGATTATTGCAAATACGAGGTCATAGAACGAAAACCCACTGGAAGAATACGGAAGTTACGATAACAGTTACAAAACACGATAGGCCACATATTTAAAAGCAGAATTTCAAACCGTATTTGGCAAACATCTTGAGCACAAACAAAAATCTTAATTTTAAATATTTAATAAGAGTCACGGCGGAATCCCGTACCTATTGGAGAATACTTATTATTGCTGACAATTCTTCTTAATTCACCAGATATACCAATGCGTCATTAAA